>JASANF010011594.1:0-101014 GCA_030248245.1 Trissonchulus sp. WLG1_4
CTATGTGCTGATTTTTGTGGTTTAGTCGGAAAACATTTCCAATACGTCCCCCAATTAACCAAATTAGCCTAAAATTCGAAAATTTCTATGACTTTTGATTCCCCAAGCCCGGACTCATGCCACTTTGTGACTTGATGTTTCTACTGACTGTAAATGGGACACATTTCCTTCCATGTCTTATCACACCGACTGCATGTAACACTAATAGACAGGAGTCGGAGGTGACATAATTAAGTAACAATTTAAAAATGTTAGCATTTTCAGGCCTAACTTGGTCCCTGGCCGTCGCCGGGTCGAATGAAATTGCTTTACGGCTGAGCATCGATTGTGGAAATTGTGAAAAATTACACAAAATTCTCAGGACGGCTGCATAAATTTTAATAAAAATGTCGAAAGTGGTTGCTTTTTGGCCAAAAAATCGTGAAAGTTATGTCAGTCTTAATCCTGTATAGCGGAATAATGTTTTATTAACATTTAAATGTAAAGTCTACTGTGTTAAGTAACAAAAGTAAGTCTGCGAAAAAAAAATTGATTTTGCGAAAAAAATTTCAAGCTTTTCGCAAAATTGCGAAAATTTGCCAGCGAAAAAAAAAACCCAGATTATTATAAACTTTTTTACTTTTTAAGCTTCAGAGGGAAAAGGTCGAGCTTAGCCAAGTGGGTGAGCTTGCTTCACCTTTTTACCCAATTTTTCGAACTGTTACGATATCACTTTAAGGTTATTTACATCTGGAAGGGGCTGTAAGCCTGTGATCACGGCTTTACTTTGTCGATTGTAGTATAGATTTACAAACTATTTTGTAAGATTTGTGTCAATGCAATATTATATACTAATTTAAATAAACAGTTTGAACTTTTTGTGCCTTCATTTTTTACTGTGGATTTTCATTATTGTATTTTTTCAATTAATTTTCACGAAGTTGAAACAATTTAGTCTATTCGTGCTGGAAGTCGTATTGTTGGTGATGCAATGTCTGGTACAGCTACAGATTTAGATATGGCTTGTAGAAAGAGGAGACCCCAATTTAGAAAGAATGAAAGAAATGGAGGCGCCGGGAATCGAACCCGGGCCGCCTGCTTCGAAGTCAAGCATGCTACCACTACACCACAGCCCCCGAGTCTCATAGGCCCTATTTCTCATTTATAACAGGGTCCCCCCTTCGAACATCGTTGCGACCCTGCAACGATACTCGGTCGATACTCATGCTCCCGGGGCGAACCCAATGCCTCAAGGGCGGAGCACATTCACACGTAGGCCTCCAAGCCTACTTCAATCACACCACACTCCTGGGTTTCCTGGCTTACCCGCAACCACAGGGTTTCTCGATCGACCCAGAACGATTCTCAACCAATACCGTGGGTTTTGACCGGCTCATCCTTAACCGAAACCGAGGGTTTTCTCCGGCTCACCCCTAACCGCAACCGAGGGTTTTCTCCGGTTTACCCCTAACCGAAACCGAGGGTTTTTTGGATTACCCTTAACCGAGGGACCACACTAGAGAAGCTATGTACACAGTCATACAGCACACAGCACGAGTACCGTAAGGGTTGAAGTGCCAACCTCAACCCAGGGCATGGGGCTCCTAACCCACCTCCGAAGACGGTTCGGGGATAAGGCTGTCCTAAGGACCCGGCCCTATCCTCTCCGTCCTGTCACGGTCGCCACTATGTTGAATAGAAAGAGGAGACCCCAATTTAGAAAGAATGAAAGAAATGGAGGCGCCGGGAATCGATCCCGGGCCGCCTGCTTCGAAGTCAAGCATGCTACCACTACACCACAGCCCCCGAGTCTCATAGGCCCTATTTCTCATTTATAACACAAGTACTTCAGAAACACACCGACACAAAAAACGGAACTATTTTGTATTCCTTCCAGTTCCAGGTAGTGTATTTTCTTCACGACAAGCACCCCACGGTTGAAACAAAGTCACTTCTACAAGCTAGAGCAATGTTAAATATAGGAAATTATCATACGTACAATATCTCAACGCACACATTTTATAAGTTGTTCTGATTCTAATAATTCCGCCTCTAGGCGGAATAAAAATAGCCACGGCGAGCTATATGTAGCAATAGCCGGCTATTTCAGACAAAACAGTGTATTCTAAACGACTATTGGCGGCTTTAGCCGAATCGCCACTCCTAGGTGGTCTCTACTAGATTTCAAAAACAACCATAGTCTGGCTATAGCCACGTTTGTTCAGTCAACACTTGGCCATTTGAAAATCGCCAAAATAGCCACGGCGAGCTATAGCCGCGGCGAAACAGTCTAATCGGCAATATGTGCTGAAATTCGCCACAGCTATTGCCGGCTAATTTAGGCAAATCCGTGTATAATAATTGTCTATAGCCGAATCGCCGATTCTCCGAGGCATCTAAAAAACCGTAATACATGGGAAAATTACCGTTTTTTGGGTGTGACAAGTTATTGGAGGCTTGGTTTTTCGGTTAAGGTGGTAGTGTCGCCAAAGCAGTTTTGCTCATAGGCTGCAAAATGAGAACTTTTTGATTTGAAATTGTACGCTCACTGAGAAACTACTGAAATGCCACATGGTGTCAAATAAATACTGCCAGACACTAGACTACCAAAATCTACCAATATTTTTAACCAATCACCATTTGTGAGCCAGACATCACACAATAGAGACATAAAAGTTTAAAAAATCAAGCCAGATATCAGATTGGCCAGCTTGTGAAGTACATGTAATGTTTTGACCCACCATTTTTTGCCACAAATAAGAAAAATAAAAAATGAAGCTTCGTTTTTCTTTTGATTTCAAAATAAGTGTCTAAATTTTTTACAATTTATCATTATTGCTGTCAGTATTTTACAGGTTACGCACAGTTTCACAGTTCAAACAGGCATTACTCCACAACGACTCAAGCAATTTGCACTAAATTTTGTGTGCATAAACTAGAGCATATGTGCTTTTACTTTGTGTAAAGAATCTAAACAAAAAGTTTTTTAATTGTGACGAAATTATCGAATGTGAATAGGTTTTCAAAACGTCATTTTTCCGACTTTGTGACTTCACTGCTAACTGTATGCTGCATCAATTTTTCAGAAACTTGGCAAAAATATTTGCCTTAAAAAATATTTTTAGAATATATAAAGAACAATGACCTATCTTTCACTGAAAAAGTTCTATAGTCGCGCAAAATCGACTGCTTTCGCGACACTACCCCCTTAATAGAAGTTACGTAAACTCGAATTGGGAACTAGCTAGTTATAAACTATTTTAAAATCTAAATACCACAGAATTAGGCTAATTATGATGAAAATAGGAATCTAAATTTTTCGAGAGAAGGAAAGAATGGAGGCGCAGGAAATCGCAGGATTTGGCGTGGAGAATATTATCAGGTAATCTGTACAACACGACCACAGTAATTCTCACGACAATTGTACGTGCTCGTGTTTTTCTGGCTGGATTGGATACCTTACCTATATGCTACGATTGCTGAGGCTAGGCCTGCTACGGTCCAGTACGTATGGGCAGCCCAGTACTTTCCGGGTGCCAGCCGCTACAGTCGGGGATAAAACTATAAACTGCTTCACTTCTTTCTCAAAATAATGGCGGCACTGACAAGTTTGACAGGATATTTTTCAAACTAATCAATTTGATAGCGTGGCGTGAGTCGTGATCGCTTCGTAATTCAGCTACCCAAATTGGCCAAACGATCATAATACGAGGCCTCGACTCTCGAGAGTAGAGAGAGTACAGAGTACGTACAGACAGACAGAGTACACATAAATTGACACTGACGGCGTATTCTGCTATTATATCTACCTACACCATTCTGCTTTGGTAATGGTAAATGTGTAATCCACTGTGAATCTATTAAATAAATATTTCAAGGCAACATGTCAAAAAATTTACTTTGTGAAACAAACACAAATTTTCGTAATTCTTAAAATAAGAAGACAATTAACACAAAACAAAATAGTGTTTGACTGTTGAGGAGAGGATCACTCACTTTTCACAACCACGAGTTACAATTTTTTCAATAGTAAATGAACATGTACATAATAAGGGGCCGGAGATGGCATCAAAAATATGAGCAAAAAATGGCACTTTTTCGGGTAACAAAAATTTTAGGGTGCATCATACATAGGTCTATTTTGGTCGGGGGACGCCGGCGCCGGAAGTGTTTGTGACCGGCCGAAATTTCCAGCCGGCCAGACAGCCTCTGGTCGAGTCCGGCCGGTCGGCAGGCCGGTTGAAATTAACCGGCTGGGCGATATCTTCGCCGGCTTACGCGTCCGGTTACAAACACTAGGCGCCGGAGGCGCTTTAACTTCAACTTTACACACAGGTAAAGTTAAAATTTAACCATACTCACAGTTAAACTGTAACTTCTATTCTAAGAATCTTACCAATATCCTCTAGCAAACTTCAACTTTACCCTTACTTACAGAATTAACTTTACCTTCATCTTGACCTTACCCTATGCCTAAGGTGGCAGCGTAGACACACTCAAATTTGACTAAACAGAAACACGGCAATTTACGAGAAACAAAAATTTGACCAAACGTTTTGAACACAGATGTACATGGGAAAGTCTGGGGGGGGCAAGCCCCCCCCCCAGATTTTAAATTCCGGGACAAGCCCCCCTCAGATTTGACCCGTCGGGACCAGCCCATCTCCTTGAAACTACAAAATCGCCTCAGATCGCCCTAAAATGCTTCAAAAATGAGCAAAAAGCGAAAAAATTGCTAAAAAAAATCGGAATTTTGCAAAAAATTTCCCATTTTTAGGCAAAAATTGGAAGTTTTTTGCGATTTTGGGACAAAGTTGGGACAAGCCCCCCATAAAGTGTCAAAAATTTCGGGACAAGCCCCCCTCAGACCGAGACATCGTGTACATGTATGGTTTTTAATACTATCTGTTTGTTCAGAATCCCATTTTGCGACCGCTCGAAGACTACAATATGCATTTATATGCAAGATTTTAAGGGGGCGCTCCAGGAATCGGGGGTTACATCGAAAATTGGCAAAATAGTTGGCAAATGTCAAACTTTACTATACTTATATGTAGTATTGCACAATGCACACTGGAGGCAAAATTTTAAATCACGTGATCATGTCACGTGACTCCCAGAGCACCAAACGTAAGTGAATTTCGGCAAACGATAACTCTGCTTATACTTTTCGTATAGTCACACTTTATATACCAAAATGTAGCTTATGTGCTTCTCTAGTTGAACATTATTTTGGTTTTTAACATTTATATTGGATTTGGATAAAAAATGTCATTATGTGTTTTCGAAGTCGAACTCTGAGCAATAAAATTCATATAAAAAATTTCTAAGCTTTATTTTAAAAAACTAAAAAATTGTTCAACTGCGCAGAGCCTAAGACTATAATTTTGCAAAATTTTGTAGAAAAATATCGTACCAGCATTTTGTAATCGATTGCCGAAAACACAGCCTATATTTGAGTCTGCTGCTTCTGAAAATGGTTTCTTGTGCGATTTTTCTGCACAGAACGCAATAAGATTGTTTTAATTTTTCATAACGGCTAATAAAATTTACGTATCATCTTTTTGGAAAACCTCAAAAAGCGTTGATGCACTGGCTTACTTGCTGAATTTGTGAAAAAGTCGAATAAAATCAGTAAATTGTTCAATTTTTTCCAATTTTTTTGCTATGGAGATATGCGCGTCAAAACATCAGAAATAGTATTTTGGGCAACTTTTCTTCAAGAATGATAGGTCATTTTGGCTGTTTTTAAAAAATACGGCCCAAATCCTTGATTCCCGGTGCACCCCCTTATGCTTTGTTCCAAAAAAGTCAAAAACACAAGCCGAAAATTTGACATTGTATTCATATGCCCTCTATTAAGGCGTTATGCATAAAATGCTGCGTTATTAGGCCGTGTTTACATTGAGCTTTTTTTCAGCTGCTCGAGCAGCTGAAAAAAGCTGCAGCTTTTTTACAGCTGCTCGAGCAGCTGGAAAAAAGCTCGAGCAGCTGGAAAAAAGCTGGAGCAGCTGAAAAAATGCGAATAAGTATGGCGGTCACTATAGACTAGCTGCTCCGTTGTCATGACAACGCTGCAGTTCCAGCTTTTTTTCGCCGTTTCCGGCTTTTTTGCAGCTGCTCCAGCAGCTGAAAAAAAGCCGGGAATGACAAAAAAGCTGCAGCTTTTTTTCAGCTGCTCGAGCAGCTGAAAAAAAGCTCAATGTAAACACGGCCTTACTAATAAAGTACACCATACTCAACGAAAACATTAAAAATTTCCAAGTATGTCGTAGAAAAACACAGCTGCTCCTGTTTTTAAAATTTTGAAAATCATTACATACGTGTTGACACACTGGCTTGTAAGGAGAAAATCTATTTTCTAATTTTGCTGAAAAAGCTAAAATTTAAAAAAAAATTAATGCGATATGAACAATGAACATCAAATTAAAAGAAACTTAAATATGAGCAATTTTTGAATGAATTTAAATCGGAGCGAAAAGATGTTACTGGCTCAGATAAATTTCAGATACTTTTTACTCAAAACTAAATTTTACCTGTTATTTACGGATGTGAAAAACATGTGGTCATGTGGATTTCATCTGAAACTCCTGTAAAAGGTATCTGAAATTTACGTGAAAAACCTTTCACATTTTTGCAGATAAATTTCGGAGTCACTGAGTTGTAGGTGAAGTTATTTGAATTTTCCGTGAATTTCTCTAAGTGAAGTTATTTGAATTTTCTCTAAAATAATTCAGCTGATTTTAAAATGTGTAAGTGTCTCTGAATAAATAGAAAGAATAAAAAACATACAAAAAATCTGTAGGTAATAAAACTTTACAGAAAACACAGGAAAACCAGTGAATTTGAATTATCTAAATTTTTTCTATTTTTCAGATTTTCAGATCAGATTTTTCAGATGTTTTTTACCCTTTCCATTCAGAGACATTTTACGGACTTTCAGAGGAATTTCAGATAATTTTTAGAGAAATTCAGGGGAAATTCAGAAAATTTCACCCAGAATTCAGAGACTCAGAATTTTATCTGAAAAAAATGTCACTGGCTTTTCAGATAAATTTCAGATATTTCTTACAGGAGTTTCAGAGATAATTCACATGATTTTCACATCTGTAAAAAGTAGGTAAATTTTATTTGAAATTCGTGTAAAAAGTATCTGAAATTTATCTGAAAAGCCAGTGACATTTTATTCAGTTAAAATTCAGAATTTCTGAGCACAGGAAAAAAAGTGAGTACAAAATTTATACAAAATTTATACAAAAAAGTTTTGTATAAATTTTGTATAATTTTTGTATAAATTTTGTATAAATTTTGTACTTTTTTTGTGCATTTTTTGTGCAAATTTTGTACTTTTTGGTTTTTTTCATTTTTTTGCGCTACAAGCAGTTTTTTTCGATTTTTTGGCCATTTCCGTCTGAAATAGACATTGGTTTGACAAATACGCTTAATTTTTTATTTCTCTGAAAAAATTTTTTTTTTCGACTTTTGTACATATTTTGTACAAATTTTGTACAAATTTTGTATAAATTTTGTACATTTTTTGTATAATTTTTGTAGAAATTTTGTACATTTTTTGTACTTTTTAGAAAAATTTGTTTCCTGCAGTTTTTTTCCTTCTTTTGACCATTTCCGTCTGAAATAGACATTGTTTTGACAAATACGCTTATTTTTTTTATTTTTTTGAATAAAATTTCGTTTCGACTTTTGTACATATTTTGTACAAATTTTGTACAAATTTTGTACAAATTTTGTATAAATTTTGTACATTTTTTGTATAATTTTTGTATAAATTTTGTACATTTTTTGTACTTTTTTGAAAAATTTGTTTCCTGCAGTTTTTTTCCTTCTTTTGACCATTTCCGTCTGAAATAGACATTGTTTTGACAAATACGCTTTTTTTTATTTTTTGAATAAAATTTTGTATAAATTTTGTATAAATTTTGTATAAATTTTGTATATTTTTTGTATATTTTTTGTACATTTTTTGTACTTTGTGAATTTTTGCACTATTGCAACTGTTGAACTAATAAAATGGATGCTAACTACTTACGTTTCTGAGTAATAAGCCTCGAAACCCTATGCGGGGAAAATACCTCTCACTTTTTTCGGTTGTTCAATTAGCAGTGGCGTATTTAGGGGGGGGGGGGGGGGCTGGGTGGCCTGCAGCCCCCCCTTAGCGATTTGAGCCCCCCCCCCCCTTAGAGGGTCGCAGCCCCCCCCTTTTCGAAACTTCAAAAGCTGACAAAAGTGTTTCTGATACCTCCACAATTGACAAATTCTACCTTCAAAATTTAAAAAATCTCCAAGTTTTTGCCATTCTGTTGGTGTTTTTTCGGCTTAGATACCTTTTTTCTTTGTGCATGCCTATATATATGCCAGGTCCATTATCATATTCTGTGCTAATTGATTAATGTCTCACATGTTTGTATAGTTAGATAGCATACATGTAACGGGGTCAAAATTTTGGGGGGGCCTCTCCAGCCAAATTTTGGGGACCCTCCCCCTAGATCGACCAAAAATACCCTAAATTTTGCAAAAATTTCGCTAAAAAGTGCCATTTTTTCAAAATTTTGCCCAAGTTTTGGGGACCCTCCCCCCGGGTCCTCGATTTTGGGGGGGGGGTCCCCCCCCATCCCCCCCTCATACATGTATGTTAGATAGGGTAAAAAATACAAAATTAAATACAAAGAATACTAATTTTTGCTTTGCTGCATGCATGTTTGTATTTTTTTGTTTGTATTTTTTGCATACATATTTTTTACGATTTTTTCACTTTTTGTTAATTTTAATTTTTGAAGCATTATTACACCAATCTGCAGTGGCGTAGCCACAAAAAACGTTAAAAATGCATTTAATTGCTATTTTAACGCTAAAAACGACACATATTAGCAATTTTCGGCCAATTTATAGTTTCTGTATAATAAAATTAGCCACAGTCGACCATTTGGAACTTTGAATAATGATCTGCTAACGGCAAGTGTATCCGCGTCTCGTGTGTCAATTTTCAACCCTAAAATTGCAACACACATCAGAAACGGTCGTTCTTGACGACGGATCAGAAAAAGCCACCAGGCAAAAGCATATTACATTGCAACGATAAATCATCGCATAACCCCAATTTTTGAACGCAGCCATAAAATAGTCTACGCTGGCCCATAGCACAAAAAGATTCACTCCAACTCTTATGTACGCAGCTGTACACAACGGGCTTTTACGCCAAATGGACGTGACTTTTGTTCCCCGCTCGACTATATATAACGTACATAGGTCATCATAGGCCCTTGGGCCTATTTTTTGATCCATGGGCTTAAATATTAATGTTTAATATTTTAAAATTATATATTTTTATTTTATGTCAAAAGTGCAGTTGTCAGTGCAATGTAGATGGTTAAAACCTCAAAAAAGCTAAAACTTCTGGGGGCTGCCGCCCCCAGACCCCCGCATTGCTAAATGCTAGCTGTAGATCCACTACATTTCTTTATTTCATGTAAAAAGTGCAATTTTCAATGCAATTTCGATGGTTAAAATCTCAAAGAAGCTTCAACTTCTGGGGGCTGCCGCCCCCAGACCCCCGCAAAGTGCTTGCTGCAGATTCACTATTGTAGTTTATCGTTGGTTACAATTACAAACTCAAAAAAGGTCCGAGGGTTGCCGTTTCCGCCAGACCCCTTTTGATCGGCGGTGGCTCACAGTTCCTCCGCACCCCCCCCCCTCGGTCGCAGCCCCCCCCTTTGCGAAATCCTGGATACGCCACTGTCAATTAGCAGTGAGTATAAACTAAATTTTATCGTGTTCTACAACTCTCAGGCTGCAGTATGGACAAAAAAACCGTTTCTCCGACACCCATGTGACTCACAATATATAATTCTTTAAAAATCGACCCTTTTTGGCAGAACTGACTTCTGCACAAATATATATGCATTTTTTAGTTTTTAAAAGCATTAAAAACAGATTTTTGCGCTTATTACGTTAGAAACAGTGGACAAACACCGCCCGCGTCTACTATTCTTGGACTTTAGTGGTACGCAGCAGTTAAAGCCAAAACATCTGAAACATCACCAAAACAGGTTTCGTAAGGGGTGTCGGGGTATGGGCTAAAACGACGTTTTGCGGCCAAATAAACGGTTTCAACGAAGTCTACGCATGTTTTTAGCCCAAATGATTTAATTTTGTGCAGCAACATTGGGTGAATTTAGCAAAAAATTGTCACCAAAAATATTTAATAATTTTTTCCCCGCAATAGGGTTTTTTCCCGCACAAACTTTCAACGGCCACAGGTCAACCACAACGTTTTTCACTGTTTTTGAGCTTTAGAAGTATATATAGAGGAAAGGTAACTCTCTTGAAAAATGCAAACGGCGTTCGCCAAAAAAGTGATTTTGTGAAAAATTATGACAAGGAAAATTTTGTCACTTTGAAATTTGGGTTAAATGCAGTTGGGGGGGGGGGAATAGTGGACCTATTTTTTTGAGTAGAGCACCTTGGGGGAAGCATTTTTGCTTCAAGAACCCGGATTTCATTTTTTGGATTTTTTTAGATATGACCCCCCAAAATCTGAACCCTCAGTGAGGGACGTTTTCGCAATTTTTTTTCGGAAGCCCTTATTTTTTCCGTTCTAATCGTGTCTAAATGGTGTTAGATTATTGGTTACAATTTTGTAGAATCAAAACAAAGGCTCTTTGACAGGGTTCCTGCCGAAAAATTGGCCAAATTCGCCAGAAACGTCAAATTTTTGACCAAATTCAAACATGGCCTTAATTTAGGCTGGGGCTTAGGCTTAGGCTTAGGCTTAGTATGGGGCTTAGGCTGAGGCTTAGTATCAGGCTTAGGCTTAGGCTTAGGTTCAGGCTTAGGCTCAGGCTTAGGCAATAAAAAATCGAAATTTTCAGAAAAAATCCTGCCAACTTAACTTAGCCTAGCGAATCCTGCAAACTAAGCCTAGCCGATGCCTTAAAACATCATAACGCTCTCAAAACTATCCAAAAACAAAGATTATAGCCATTTTTGGTTTCGAACTGTGGCCTACGTTCACTTCCAAAAACACTGAAAATGCAATTTTCAAGGGGTCATAGCTCAGAAAATCCAAATTTGTGGATAGGGGTTCTATTACAAAAAATGCTTCCCTCAAGGTGCTCTACTCCAAAAAATAGGTCCACTATTCCCCCCCCCCCCCCAACTGCACTTGATCCTGAAATTTTTCAACATGCGAAATTTTGATATTTCATAAAAGATGCTGCAGGCCTCTCAACTGCAACTGCTCAAAAATTGGTGTGGTAAGTCAGTTTGGGATGCGCTTTTCACTTACATACTCAAAAAGGGCTTATGTCTAAAGGTTCGGCCAGGAAGGACTGGTGGGGTTTTTTCCCCGCAAAACGCGTAGGGTTTTTTCCCCGCATAGCGCCAAACCCTAGAATAGGACCCACACACCATATTGCGAGATTTTAATTTAAAATGAATTTTTTTAATAACTAAAAATTTATGCAAGCAAATCTGTTTTAATTTGGTGTGTGTACTTGCCTAGGGAACGGTTACATGCTGGCCAAATTTCAGGCAAATCGATTGGGTATTACTCGAGATATGAAAAATCGCCTCCCGCAAACTCGGATTTTTCCGTCTTTTTTTCCCGGCGCCATAACTCAAGAAATCCTTCTTGGCGAGGCACTTTTTTATGGTTGTTACATTTGTTTTGGTCGGCAATAGAGGCATCATAAAGATTTTGTTCCAAGCTTTTGCAGTTTTGGCTCTGCTGGGAGGGGTGAAAGCTCTTTTTTGGACCTCGAAGAAAAAGTCAAAAATAAACTAGAGCCGGCTTTTGAGAAGTTACGCAAACAGCCCATATCTGATCTCTTGCATGCATGGTCGTGTTTATAGTGGGGTTATCGTGTCACTTTAGGCCTGGGGAGGGGGATCGGAAGGTAACTCACGTGTATTATGGGTGGACGCTATACATGTATATACATGTAACAGCACCGAAATTTTGGGTACCCCTCCCCCCTTGGGCCGGCCCCCCCCCCCCCGGCGACAACCTTTTTTTGCCCCCCCCCCCCCCCCAAAATGACGCAATTTTTACCTTTTTTGACCAAAAAACACCGATATTGATAATTTTTGGCTAAAATTTCGGTAAAAAAAGCTTAAATTTTACGAAAAAATGCTAACTTTTTACGGCCAAGACGGTCATAGAATATAGATGGAGGTCTTTTTGTTTTTGAATAGATAGATGGAGGTCTGTCATTTTGTATGCGAATATAATGTGCATTTCAGCGTGGTATAAGTTTTGCTGTCAGATTCATATATATATATACCTAGTAGCCAGAACTGGTGCGGATACCCTGTGATACCGTTGAAAAGATGATTTTTCACGATTTCACTCAATTTATAACGCGTTAATGGATAATCACTCGGTCTGTATTTCAATTTCATCTTAATAATATACAGGTGCAGGGCAGTCAGGTCAGTTGATATTGTTTCATCCGCGTCGTGTGCGCTGTTTCACTTTGGCAACCCTGGCAAAGTGCCAAAATGGTCAATTTGGCCCAAATTTTCTGAATTTTTCAGTTTATTGAAAAACTAGGAAGTTAATTTTAGCTGCTGACGTATAGTTTTTTGCAAAACTTTTATGGTATATATATACTATTTAAATAAAAACACAAAATTTGTACAAAATTTATATATACAAAATAAGTACAAATTTTGTGGTTTTAGTTGCCATTTTAGCAACATTTAAGCTGCCTGATGCCTGTAGTATCAGTGAAAAAGGTCCCAAATAATTTTTTGAAAAAGTACAAAATTTATACAAAATTTGTACAAAATTTATACAAAATAAGTACAAATTTTGTACAAAAAATGTACAAATTTTATACAAAAATTCAGAAATTTTTTTGTGGTTTTAGTTGCCATTTTAGAGACATTTAGGCAGCCTGATGCCTGTAGTATCAGTGAAAAAGGTTCCGAAAAAATTTTTTAAAAAGTACAAAATTTATACAAAATTTGTACAAAATTTATACAAAATAAGTACAAATTTTGTACAAAAAATGTACAAATTTTATACAAAAATTCAGAAATTTTTTTGTGGTTTTAGTTGCCATTTTAGAGACATTTAGGCAGCGTGATGCCTGTAGTATTAGTGAAAAAGGTTCCGAAAAATTTTTTGAAAAAGTACAAAATTTATACAAAATTTGTACAAAATTTATACAAAATAAGTACAAATTTTGTACAAAAAATGTACAAATTTTATACAAAAATTCAGAAATTTTTTTGTGGTTTTAGTTGCCATTTTAGAGACATTTAGGCAGCCTGATGCCTGTAGTAGCAGTAAAATACTTCCCAAAAAAAATTTTCAAAAAGTACAAAATTTGTACAAAAAATGTACAAAAATCATACAAAAATGTTTGAACAAGAAGTACAAAATTTGCACAAAATTTGTACAAAATTTATACAAACTTGCACTCTGAGTACAAAATTTATACAAAATTTATACAAAATTTGTACAAAATTTATACAAAAAAGTACAAAATTTATACAAAATTTATACAAACTTGCCAAGGTAGAAATACAAAATTTATACAAAAATTATACAAAATTTATACAAAATTTTTTGTACATTTTTTGTATAATTTTTGTACTTTTTTTGTATAAATTTTGTACTCATTTTTTTTCCTGTGGAGTCTCTGAATTCGTGGTGAAATTTTCTGAATTTCCCATGAGTTTCTGTGAAATCTGTCTGAAATTCCTCTGAAAGTCTGTAAAATGTTAAAATGTCTCTGAATGTATGGAAAGGGTAAAAAACATCTAAAAAATCTGTATCCGAAAAAAATTTACAGAAAATTCAGATCCCTGGTTTTCCTGTGAAATACTGAAATGTACATTTTTGGTTTTCCAGCATCACTGTTTGTGCAATTTCACAGGAAGAAAATGGCGTCTTTTTAACGCCTGAAACGACTGAAAAACGCCTATTTTAATTAGACAAAAAATAGGCGAAAAATAGACGGCGCAAGAATAGTCGTTAAAAAGGCGTTTTTTTTACAATTTTTTAAAATTTTTTCGGTTACGGATTTTTCAGATGTTTTTTATCCTTTCCATTCAGAGACATTTTACAGACTTTCAGAGGAATTTCAGATAAATGTCAGATAAGTTCAGGGGAAATTCAGAGAATTTTACCCAGAATTCAGAGACTCTGAATTTTATCTGAAAAAATTGTTACTGGCTTTTCAGATTAATTTTAGATACCTTTTACACTAATTTCAGATAAAATTTACCTGATATTTATATATAGATGTGAAAAAAATTGAATTTTCTCTGAAACTCGTGTAAAAAGTATCTGAAATCAATCTGAAAACCCAGTAACAATTTTTTCAGATAAAATTCAGAGTTTCTGACTTCTGGGTGAATTTCTCTGAATTTCCCCTGAACTTATCTGAAATTTATCTGAAATTCCTTTGAAAGTCTGTAAAATGTCTCTGAATGGAAAGGGTAAAATACATCTGAAAAATCTGTAACAGATAAAATTTCACAGAAAATTCAGATTTCCTGGTTTTGCTGTGAGTAGACGTTCCAAAACTTACGACAAAAAGTAAAAATAGTCGAAAATAAGGAGCAAAACAGTGGAAGAATAGTGGTTGTTGCACACTGTTTCGCATTGTTGGTTGTTTGACTATTATTTTTATTTATTCTGATTTTGTCGTGATTATTAGTTCATGTCGACGACTTTTTCAGTTTTTGTTTTTCTTTGTTTATTTTTAACATGTTATCAGTCTGTTATTTTTGTTTTCAATGCTTGTTTATTTGTTCTATATATACCGTTTGGTCCTTTATTTTTTGAAGTAAAAATTCTTCTTCTTCGTCTAATTTTCGCCTATTTCAAAAATAGCCGAAAAGTATATGCCTTATTTTCGTCTAATTTTCGCCTATTTCAAAAATAGTCGAAAAGTAGACGCCTTATTTTCGTCCAATTTTCGCCTATTTCAAAAATAGTCGAAAAGTAGACGCCTTATTTTCGTCTAATTTTCGCCTTTTTTTTAAAATAGTCGAAAATTAGGCGCCTTATATGCGACTAAAAAGTAGTCAGAATCAGTATTTTGGTTTTCATATGTTTGAGCCTCAAATTATGAGGATTACATAGCTAAGAATGAAAAACAATTGCAAAAACTAACCTGCTGTGAAGTTGTGAACACGAACTCGGTTTACATTCGGTTGGGGGGGAAAAATTATTTTCGGCCCTAATTCGCTTCCTACCCCATCTTTTAATAAAAAACTGAAACCCCCATCGTCAGCCATGCCCCCAATCTAATCTCTAACCCCCTAAATAGCTGTCGCCCCTTTTAATAAAAATCTGAAGTGAAATTATTGGTGTTAAAACCCTTAGGGGTCGAATAAGTCGGAAAAACGGCATTTTTTCGACTAATTATCTGGAGTCCCCCTATATCCCCCAAACCCAGGGGGGGTCAAAATTGAACGCTCTTTCGAATAGGCTAGGTTAGAAGTTTGTAGGATGTAAGCTTTAGCTGGAAATCAAACTTTGTCCAAAAATTAAACTTTACATGAAATTTTTTGCACAAAATTGGATTTAGTCAAAAATATTGCATCAAATGAAAACCTGCTGTTACCATTGAAAGAGCAACTTGTAAGCTACTAAATGCTGAAAAAATTTTGTAAATCGGTTCAGGCTTTGAAAAGTTACAGAACTTTTTCTGAAGCCACCAGGACCAGGCTGATCGAAGCGTTACAGCACAAGTACGGTTCCGTAGAAATTCCGGGTTATAGCTGCAAATTTTATTAAAATATAAAGCTAGTTAGTGTTTTTTAGTGTAGTAAAGTTATTTCTGATGCTTCTTAGCAGGTGTTTTCTTTAATTTAGGCCTCAGGCTTAGGCTTAGGCTTAGTGCTTAGGTTTAGGCTTAGGTTAGGCTTAGACTTAGTGCTTAGGCTGAGGCTTAGTGCTTAGGCTCAGGCTTAGTGCTTAGGCTCAGGCTTAGTATAGCATGCGGGGAAAAAAAAACCCGCATTTTCATATTTCGTCATGTAGCTCATCGACTATACGTTTTCACGGGAAACCAAAAAAATCTGTCGTAGGCCTAACCTTGCTCTAAACGCTGGGACCGGTTTCATTTCGCTATCTCTTACCGTTTTTTGGCGGGAAGCCAAAAACTTGCCGGGGAAAAAAAACCCATTTGGGGGAAAAAAAACCCATGTGGGGGAAAAAAACCCACCCCATAAATCACCCGAAAAGTATGTTAGCGGTAGTTTTTCAACTCTATGGCACGTATTCGGAGTAGTAGAGGCCCCTGATGCCAAAACTATACGCAGATTTGCTATGGGGCCTCAGGTACACAAGTTTGAAAACTGCCCTTCGCAGCCCATTATAAAATTTTGAATTTTCAGATTTGAAAACAAAACACCTTTATTTCGCCTAAAAACGTTGAAAACAACTAAAAAGTTGCGATATCGCTTCAAATGCATGCAAAATGTGCACTTTATGGCTACTTTTTACGCCATCGACACTCAGTGGGGAGTACCGTAAGTGGTTGTGACTGGTCGTAATGGCCATAATTTAATTTTGTTCGGTTATTTGGCGTTTAAACAAGAGAAATTAACAGGTTATAATTAAAAACATACAAAAAACTGGCAATAGTACCAGAAAATACTACTTTTCGCTGCAAAGGGACCTCAAAATGACAAAGTCCGACTATTAGGCTCGTATTCCAGAATTCGATCAAGAAAGTGTCAATATGCGCATTTGAGTTAATAATAAACGTTTTTTTGCACTACCATGAGTCTTTTGGGGTAGCTACTAGGTTTTTTGACATCACCAGACCATTTTCAAAAAGTGGGTTTTTTTTCCCCCACATGGGTTTTTTTTACCCCGTCTAATTTCGGTCGTGCCCCCCCTCGTACGAAAAAAGGAGGGACCTACCACTGCGGTCATGAATAGAGGAAGGGTAGTCCTCTGTAAAAGTGTTTTTACATTTGAGCTCGCATCTCTTAGTGCTGAGAAATGAGACTCCAAAATTCACCTCCCTTGGAGCCATGTCGGGTCAAAAATAGGGAGGTCCAATTTTTGACTCATAAAAAATACCAGCGAGACCCCTTTTGGATACCGCTTATATACGTTTGCCTACAGGGACTGTACTATACGCTGGCAAATTTTTAGACCTGTACCACGTACCCAAGTTCCGGAACTGGGGTGGGTTTTTTTTCCCCCAAAAAATGGGGTGGGTTTTTTTTTCCCCGCCTGCTATAGGTGGGTGAGCAAAAAATTAGTCTTAGTTTCCTGCATCAAATAAAAGGACATTTGCTACTGTGGAATAATGAATAAACTGAACTTTAAAACCGAAATTGCCCGTCGGCGTGAGCTTGGCTCTGAGCATTAGGGAAGCTTTGAACTAGGATTTATTAGCATTAGAATTTATTGTAACGCCGTATTTGTGCCTTAAATGTGATATTTTTTGTGGGGAAAAATGTTTGATAGCCATCTGCTGCGCAAAAAATTAGAAAATTTTGAATTTCATTCAACTCATTTTAAGTAAGTTCATTTCGCCAATTTTATAATTAAAAAATTAACATTTTTTGGCCAGAATGAGCAAGATATGTAGCAAATAAAGCTGAATAAAATATATTATTATGTGCTAATATGTGCTCATAAAATTTCAGACTGATATAATGAGCGAGCTGGCCTTATTTTGCGAAAATTAGCCCCAATATGACAGAAAAATAAGATTTTCGACAATTTGAATTTTTAGAAAAAGCTAAAAATCTACGTTTTTTCGCTTGCAAACTGCCAAAAATGCAGAACTCAGCGCATGCGAAAACCTATATATAAAAACATGTTTTTACGTTGAAAAAATGTTGTTTGAATTTCCCCCCCCCAACCGAATCTGCACCCACGAACTCGATACGCAGCATATATATAACTATCATATTTCAGTACTGAATATTTATGCGCCATCATATGCTACTACTGAATGTTTTAGGTTTCAAGTTTATACCGTCATGGCGTTTGTTTGTGCAAGTAAGTTTTTATCCGTATCTTATAAATCTATTGAAAACAGGGTGCCGGAAAAAACCCCGGATTTTGTGATCGAAAACCCTGGTGCTCATTCGTCTTAGATTAGGTTGCTGGGGCAGCCTGTTCAGTGGTTGCCATGGGTTAGTTTTATATAATAATGTAAAAAAAGTGTAATCCACGCTAAAGGCCGATTCACACGGTGCGTTTTTGCCGCTGCGATTTTGACGCAAAACGCAAGCCGCAGGGTGTCGCAAGTAAAACGCACCGTCTGAATGTCTGCGTCTCGCATGCCAGTTTGTGGCGTCTTTATATAGTCCTTCAAAAAAAGTGACAAATTGCTGCGTGAAAATTGTTAAAACCAACGCGTCCGCAGCATCAAAACGCAATGAAATCGCAGGTCGAATAGCAGTCTGCACCGGAATTCATAAAAGTTCAAGCTCGGCTTTTTATCCGGGCTTACAGCAAGCCAGGCTTTAAATCTCGGCTTTTCGTATTCACAAAACCAAGCTAGAATTTTATCCAGGCTTTTTGATATTCATAAAAGCTGGGATAAAAAGGCGGGCTTATGGTATTCATAAAAATCAAGCACGGATTAAAATCCCGGCTTCCACATGTTTTTATTGATTTTTTCATTAAGACTAAAGAGTGTGAATACCGGCCCTGGCGTTTAAAACGCTGCGGCAAAATCAAGACGCAGGCATTCCGCACTAAAAACGCTGCGTCTGTTCAGATATTGCGTTTTGCGTGCGGGAAGCTGCGTTTTGCCGCAGCGGCAAAAACGCTGCGGCAAAATCGCAGTGTGTGAATCGGCCTTTATTAATTTTGTGAAGTTCTGGGAACTAGGACTAGTGGCCGAGTGGCGTATCCAAGATTTGGCAAAAGGGGGGAAGAGGGGGGGCTCACACGGGCTGCGACCTGGGGGGGGGGGTGCGGAGTATTGTGAGCCACCAGCCGAAGCCACGCAGCCACCAAAGGGGGGGGGCTGCTACCCTTATAAGTGCTGAGACCTTAAATAAATACATACTGACAATACCTATAAATACACAACTGACTGGGACTGTTAACGGATTTTAGAGGTAATTTGTTTTTTACTTATTAATATATTTTTTGGTCTTATATAATGTATATAATATATAGTGATTGAGTTTGTGCTTTAATTTGTCAGTCAGCAACGAAGTGCCTGAGCAGCCAGTGGTTTCCCCGGCGAGTGGCTGCATTTTCGAGCGCCGACTGCTGGAGAAGTACATCGGGTCCAATGGCACTGATCCCATTTCCGGCGACGAGCTCAGTGTGGATCAGCTGATTGAAATTAAAAGTACGCAGCTGCTTCATTCGCTCTTTTGAATGAAAGTTCAAATGAAATCACGTGTTTCTGTTTGTCTCAGGGTCCAGCATTTGTTGGTCAGACATGTCATGGCTGTGGTGTATTGTCTTGAGAGCTATTTTCTGGAGGTGTCAAGCAGTATTGTCCACCCATGGGCGTGGGGGGTGGGTTTGGGGGGAGGGGGTTTTCACCCCCCCCCCAGAAGGCAACGTAACCCCCCTCCCAGAATTCGCTAGCTGCCCACGTATGGTAAAGTCCCAAAGTAACTAGTTATTATACGGTTCTTATTCTTGTGATTTGTTTTATATGGCAGAATAGTATATAAATGTTGATAGTTTTAGAATATTTTGACCATTCTACTATTGTATTTCAGGTATATATATATATATATATATATATATATATATATATATATATATATATATATATATATATATATATATTTTCTGATATACAATATATATATATATATATGCAATATTTTATATGTATATATACTTGAATCATATCAACTGTTAGTAGACACGTCATTGGTCAACATTGTTGTTGTAATATAAGCCGGTTTGTGATGTGTTTTAGGTCCGGGCGTGGTGAAGCCTCGACCCCCGACGGCCACGAGCATCCCGGCGCTGCTGAAGACGCTGCAGGACGAGTGGGACGCCTGCATGCTGCACAGCTTCAGTCTACGGCAACAGCTGCACACCGCCAGACAAGGCACGCACACGCACACACACTATTCAGTCAACACAAACTTAAATTATCAATGTGCAATTATGACAAGAAATTACAAGTAATGAGTGTGTACCTTGGTTTGTTCTATATAGTATCCCACATCACAGCTCATTTTTTCAAAGTTTTTAACAACAATAATTGTTGCTACGTCTTTGTGATGTGGTTTTTGTGTCGGTGAAAGGCTAAGTTTTAGTTTCGTATCAGAGACGAACTATTATTCGCTTTATATTGGGTGGCATTCTAGAAGGCTGATTAAGTTAGTCAGTGAATAACGCGCGTGCAGACTGACATCAGGCAAGTCTATTCTCAGCGTGTAGAATTCGTAATGTCAAAAGGTAATGAAAGAACGTTTAGCGACTGATTAAGTTAGTCACTCGCTAATCACCCTTCTAGAATTCCACACAATGTGTCTCATTCTGTGTGCGTGTGTGTACATAATGATATTTTTATTACAGAGTTATCTCACGCGTTGTACAAGCACGATGCTGCGTGTCGCGTGATAGCCCGACTGCGAAAGGAAGTCACAGCTGCCAGAGAAGGTGGGCAGATTCTTTTAATGTGGCACAGGCATGTCAGACATACCTTCAAAATGTACAGCTCAACTTTGGCCCGTTAATATCCATGTAACATTATGCAGCAGTTAATTTTACGTTTGACATGCTGTAGGGAAATCATTAAGGTTAACCCTTGGGATTCTATCAATATATTAATTATATATATTATATATGTTGGACAGGAGAAGGAAAAACTCATGCAACTAGCAGCTGTTAGCGAGATTTTTAGTAGCAGGTTTGTTTAGTATCACATAGTTTGGCATGTTTGGATTAAAGTTAGTTTTTTCACCAAAACGAAAATAGTGTGCTCAAACTTCTGTCGATACCAGCGACGGGTGTTTGCAATCCTGTCGATATAATATATTATGATTGCGTTTATAGATGCTGTGATGAGTTGTTACTGTCATAGC
This sequence comes from Trissonchulus sp. WLG1_4, assembly GCA_030248245.1. Classification (NCBI taxonomy): domain Eukaryota; kingdom Metazoa; phylum Nematoda; class Enoplea; order Enoplida; family Ironidae; genus Trissonchulus; species Trissonchulus sp. WLG1_4. Next base: position 20,998 of record JASANF010011594.1, read on the forward strand.
ATAATCTGCGTAATCTATTTTAGGAATAAATCTAGGAATTGCCTTTTAGTTTTGTCTTGACTGCTTTCAGCTTTGGCAACATTGAAACCACACGCAGCTTTGGCGCCCAGCGGTGGACAGCCAGTGAGTTGCGGCTTGCGCCAGGTTCACTTTTTAGATCTGAGGATAACTGACAAGTTGTTTTTTTCATACTCTGCAGTCTACATGAGATAAACTACAAGACGTGACTGCTGGCTTAGGATACGGTTTGCATCTCTGATATAGACAACTTATGATTTATGTCTTATAAATTGCATTGTTTTAGCACTGAAACTGTGAAAAGACACGCAGCTTTATGTACAGCAAGGCCATGCACATAAACTTCCTAAATTTGAAAACTGAGCCTAAGCGAAGCCCAAGTCTAAAAAATCAAAATCTCAGCCGAAATTTGAGTAATTTTTGAAAGCACAAGCGCACACTCGCACCAGTCCAACGTAGAATCATCGCTGGAAGCATACATGTAACGGAGTCAAAATTTGGGGGGGGGGCTTCTCCGGCCAAATTTCCCTGCCCCCCTGGTCGATACCCAAAATACCCTAAATTTTGTAAAATTTTCGGGACCGTCCCCTTCGCCCCCTCGATTTTGGGGGGGTCCCCCATCCCCCCTCATACATGTATGGTTGGAAGGAGAGCAAAACTGAAAAAAACAGCTGTAGTTGCGATGGTAAACTTGTGACGGTAGTCAGCAGCTTAAAGGCCATTTGACCTTGAACTGTTTTTTAGCAGTACGCTGCCGAGCCCATGGAAACAGCTGAGGTGCCGATGGAAGAAGCCGGCATGACCGCAGATGTACTCGCAAAAGTAGGTCGAGGGGTGATCTAGGAGATCCAGTACTCCACTGTGGTCAATGCCAACAGTAGAATGTAGAATTTCAGCAGTTTTTTTTCGTTACTTGTGTGCTGGTTTTTTCCAAAGCGAATTTTACTGCGCTAAAATATGATTATTGGCAATAGTTGTCCAATATTGCGTGTTGGCAGTGACGAAGATGAATTTATTGTTATTATTGATCAAGTCAACTTGTTCAATGATTTTATTACCAACTACGGGTTATATTATATCGCTTAGTTGTGTTGATTTTCAGTGCAGCCTCAACTGCGAAGCGATCAAATGTATATTTAATAACGATTTTCGTCAAACCCTTTTAAAAACTTTAGATTGTAACGGTTTTTGACTGTTTCAGCTGGAAGCTAAAGCGCAAGTCCTCACAGCAGCGCGTAAACAGGTTTGTGATGCTGTCATGTGATTGTTTATTCAATATTCTAATAACCAGATTGAAGTTGGCAATTTGACGTAGGTGCTTAATCATGTTGAAGGATTAGCGGTCAATTAAGGGCTTGATTTTTCATAGTTTCAGGCGGGCTCCTCATTGTGACAAGGTGGGGGGTTTGCTCCGAACTGTCAAATAATATATACGGAGGGTTTTGCCCCCCCCCCCCTTGAATGTGAATAATTTTGGAAACGGTAATATTTAGGGATGTCGCGGATATCCGCATCCGCATCCGCGGATGATCCGCAACTTTTTGACATCCGCATCCGCATCCGCAAAAATTTGATGCGGATGTGCGGATGTTGCAGATTCGTCAGATGGCACTAAAAATGTGAGAAATCAGACAGCAATTTTAAATTTTGTGCATGTATACGCCAGTATTAGCTCGAATATATAAGAATATATAAGAGAATATATCGAATATATTAGAATATATAAGAGCACGTACACCAACAAAACCAATAACTAAGCCCGAGGGACACGCAATAGCTTTTGAATAGACACAAAGTTAAACCAATAGCGTTTCAATTTTCAAACAAATTGTTGATGGCGGCACATGGTATATATACAAGATATCATGAAGACACGACTTCGATGAACTTTGCTCTATCCGAGTCTCATGCTGAGTACTTGCATTCATACCTGCTATTTGTAGTATTTTATGCACTTTTTGGCAAAATTTTTTTAAAATTTCGGCTCATAACTTGTCGAGAACGTATTCCAAAAAGATCCGCATCCGCATCCGCGCGGATGTTAGGAGTCGACATCCGCATCCGCATGTCAAAAAAGTGACATCCGCGACATCCCTAGTAATATTTAATAAGCCTGCATAATAGGGCAGCAGCTAGTGGCTTGTTTAGTGAAGGGCACTGACCAGACAGACTCCTAGGTCGCCATAGAGTCAAGGATATAAGGATGGTTGCGAAATAGAAATGTGGCAAATGTGGTTCGATGACATGGAAGGGTGTGCGTGAAGACAAGAAAGAATGAGCTGTATATTTTTTATTGTAGCGCGGCAAGACAGTACCCGAAGGCTTGGCCAAGGCTGACAGCATCAAAAACTACAAACAGTTGTCCTCTCATGTGGTAAGCTAAGGCCCGGTGCATACTCGTCTTTGTCCTTGTCCTTGTCGTTTGTCCTTAATCGATTTCAAGCAAATGCTTGGCTAAATAAGTCAATTTTTTGCATGACGATAGTTGAGGTCACTTCTAGACTGTATACAAATAATAGGCTGAAACGCATTTGTCAATTTTTCACAGCAGCTGATTGGAATTTGTCCTTGTTCGTGTGTCCTTAAGGCCAAGTATGAACCGCCAACCGGCCTTTACGGTGATTTTGACCGTGACCGCCTAGGGTGGGTGTTTGTGTGGTCGCCCACTCTGTTGTTCGTAAATTTGTGTTAGCGGGCTATTCAGTGGCAGGTTCTACTATTATTAATTGGAAAGTTTGTTTTTTGATTGTTCTAGGTTTAGATTTTTTGTTTGCCCTCTTTGTGTTAATATTAGTCTATTTTTCGTGCCATAACATAATCGTTAGTATAATACTTTGGAGTCAGATTTACTGCCATCGTTTATGTTAAATTTCATAAGCTATTAACATGGGAATATTGGATGAGATTACTTTTGAACCCGACCTGTTTTGATCACGCATGAACTGCTATTTTAGGGTTTGCACAGCGCTAGTGTTCCTGGCATTAACGGGCTGGACATACACGCCGCAGATCCCAACAAAGTGTTAACGGGTAACCTGGTGTATTGTTTGTTGGATATTTCTGCCAGCTACAAGTCTTAGTGTAGCGTAGCAAGATTGATTTATATTTAGCCAGATCCTTTGGCTTCGGCAATACAAAGTGGAATTTGTATTTAGCTAGATCTTTGGCTAAGACTAAACAGACAAAGTGGAACTTTATATTAGTGTGATTTATATTGGAATAGCTTTGGAAAGTTTGGTGGATCGAGCCCGGAACTCTACTATCTAGCTAGAATACGAAAGGCTTGTATGTCTTGCCTAGCGAGTGCAAGAAAAAGAACTGTACGTATACTTTCATAAAAACTTGTATGTCCTTCTTGGCGAGTGCAAGAAAAGGAAAATAAGTGTAACTAGACTTTCATAAAGGCTTGTATATCTTGCCCGAAGACAGGCTGACTTAACAAAACTAGCTGAGGGTATGAAAGTCAGGGGCACTTTGTGACTTGTATATCTTGCCCGAAGACAGGCTGCAGTGTTGTGTTGTGTGGTTGAGGTGGGAACGACAAGAACGCAGTGGTGTTCAACAAGCAGAGCGGACAGGTGGTGGCCATCCTCAAGGGTCATCAGAAGAAGGTCACCAGTGTCATCTATCATCCCACTGAGGCGAGTTGGGCACTCAGCCGGGGCTGTTTGGGGTAGATTGGGGGATCGGGGGGAAGGCTTTGACGAGATATTTTATAGAGCCCAGTTCCGTGGTAACAACCATCCATTTAACGGGGTCAAAATTTTTGGGGGGCTCTCCCCTGATTGACGAAAACCGCCTTAAATCTTGCAAAATTTTTCCAAAAAAGTGCCATGTTTACCAAATTTTAGCCGACTGGACCCTCCCCCCCCCGGCGCCTCGATACCCTCCCCCCCCCGGCGCCTCGATTTTCGGGGGGGCCCTCATATGTATTGTGGCAAGGCAACCCTATGGCCCCAATGTACTGTGCGTATGCCAGTACGAGTGTGACCAACGTCTAACCCTAAAAATTACTGAGCCCTGAGACGAAACAGGTGGCGTGATTTTTGCGACTACTTGCTGTATTAGTCTTGATGACTGAAATCAGTTAAGGTGGTACTTGCGTTTTCGAGGTTTTTGTGATTTCTATGTAAAGTTTGCGCCCACAGAACTCAAGTTACAAATGAAGCCTGAGCACAAATTTTTGGAACATTATTGTAAAGTTCAAAATCCCCAGGCATGTCTTTTTCGAAATTTCACCTGTGGACATTTTTAGAGGGCTTTAATTACAAGAAAGTTTGATAAATTCTCGGTGCCTTTGTTCTTAAGCTATTTTCTCAGTAAATTGACTAGTTATCAAAAAAGTGGAGGAGTTGCCTGGGGATTTTAAACATGTCAAAAGCCGCACCAACTTTCAGCCTTAACAGGTAATTGTATAATTTAGAGCTGTGGCGCAAACTTTTTGTTAAAAATTCTAATATTTTGGAAAGGACCTTTCTTTAGCCGCTTGCACTAGAAATAAAATCAAAGGTTAAGTTTCAATGTGTGGCATACATTTAGATAAGATATTGTTCTACTCAATGCAAAAGACCGCTTGTGATTTGACTTTGTAAATGCTGAGTTATGGCTTTTCAAAAAAACACCTAAAAACGCAATTACCCCCTTAAATGGCTCTAATTTTAAATTGTTTCAGGAGGTGTGCCTGACGGGGAGTCCGGACTGCACGATCCGGGTGTGGTCGGTGGGCAGCCAGCAGTGCCAGCACATCCTCCGAGCCCACGACGGACCCGTCACCGGCCTCTCCCTCCACGCCACTGGCGACTACGTCCTCAGCGTGTCCAGTGACGAGGTAAACACAGACAAGCACATACACACAACTTACTTTTTGCAATTTTAACTCAAAAAAATTCACTTTTTGGCCATTGCAACACTTATACAAAACGACTTAAAAACGTAAGATCACTAAACCACAAAGTTGCAGGGGACTGGTGGCGGCCGCCCCCAGAAAAAATTGGAGATTTTTTCAATTTTTAGGCCGAATTTTGTCAACTGGAGACGTATCAGAAACTTTTTCCGACAGGAAAATTAAAACAAAAGATGCTAATTGCGAACGTCACAGCAGACAGTGTGACATGTAAATGTGACACCAGACAGTGTGTACTACACAAGTAAATGCAGCATAATATTTTATATACTCTTATATGTGCACTGAATTTTGGTTTGGAAATTTAGTGATCTGATCGAAGCACACACTCCAAAGTTAACAGTGATGCCAAATGTAACTCCGTCCTTTAGTTTATTTTACTGTTTTAATTCAGTATAGGTTAAAACTTTCTAAACCGTATATGTTATGATGATTCATATGATTTTTATGCAGTAGTTACTTTGTCAAAAAATAAGAACGAGTAGTTGCAATTAATTTTGTTGCAGCTCATGACGCTAAAATGTCACACAATAAAGCAATAAATAGCACATATAGCGCAGTTTCTTCATAAATGCTAGGTTGTCGTATGTTGGCGTTTTCGAACCGCATGAACTGGCAAGTGTCTGGAATTGGCATTGTAGCATCTCCCAACTATTGAATTATTCCGAAATACACATGTTTGACGGATCGGAAGGTCTCTCCGAACGTGGTTTGAGGTTTGCTAAATTTTCAGTAAAGGAAGTCACTTAACAAAACTTATTCTAAGAAATTGAACAACAGCAACATAAAATACTTGACTGGATCACTATGTTATGTGAAACATTGTTGCAGATGTGTGTAAATTGTAGTCACAAGGAAATTTTTTGCGTCTAATGGCAAAAAAACGGTCAATTGGGGACGCATAGAAAAATTTGTTGAATTTTGGACAAAATTTGGTAAATTGGAGAGTTATCAGAAATTTTTTCTCTCAAATTTGTATAGCAAATTGGCTAAAACGACCAAAAAAGTTTTTGCAAACTCTCAAAAATTTTCGCCAATGCTAACATTTTGGTCCAAAAAACCCAGTTTCAGTTTCAAACACACGTGTTAAATTGAAAATAAGCTAGACTGAGTGATTTGATACTAATTTTTGTTTCAGAAGTGGGCCCTGTCGGACATTCGATCTGGTCGAATTTTGTGCAAAGTGTCTGACCAGATGGCACCACAGCGTACGTCATTGCATAATGTTTCTCTTGTTTGTAGAAACTGTAGCAATAAATCTATTTATTTTTCTGCCATGTGGGGCCGCTGTGCGTCTATTAATTTTCATAATATTTCTACTTCCAGTCAGGGGCCTGTTGCTGGCTTGAAAAAAATCTTGTAATAATTGCATAATATGGTAATATTATTGGCATTGAAAACTTTCGTGCTTTAATGTCCGATACACACCTGCGTTTCACTGACAATATTAGTATAGTTCAAGTTTTATAAAGCTTTTGGCAGTCAGCTACTAACGAGTCAGCTACATACTCCGGACGGTACAGTACAGTATGAGTCGGTCTGTAAGCACTATCTAGTCAGAGGCTGTTGTTTCAGCGATGACGTGCGCCCAGTTCCATCCGGACGGCCTGATCTTTGGGACGGGCTCCGCAGACTCCCTGGTCAAGATCTGGGATCTAAAGGAGCAAACGAATGTGGCCAATTTCCCGGGTCACGCGGGGGCCGTCCGGGTCATCTCCTTTTCAGAGAACGGATACTATTTGGCCACGGCCGCTGACGATGCTGTCATCAAACTGTGGGATCTGAGGAAGCTGAAGAACTTCAAAATGATCACGCTTGAAGACCAGTTTCAGGTATTTTGCAGCTTCTTTTTCACTCTCTTTCGTTTTAGGGGAGATTCATTACTGCCATTTTTCAAAGGTCAATAAATTCTGACTGTTTTTATTTGACTAAGAGTTGAAGTTGTGCGTTGAGGAAAAAACAAACTCATACAATTTTTATCTAGCTTTCTGATTATGGCTAAAGGTTAACGTTAGCCTTTTGCTATTGGGCAGGGGTGATTCAAACTCGCAGCCGTATATCCGTTCAGCCGGCAACGTTACGAAACAATGACGACACAAGCCTGCCTTATACATTATTGGCGGCGTAATTTTTTCATAATATTTCACTGACTGAACGGAGAAATGGCTGTAAGTATGAATCCAGCCGCAACACTGATTGGTTTACGATGACGAATGAGTCAAAGTTAGACGGTTGTTTTACCTGAACCTGAAGCCTTCATTATAAAACATGTTGGGTGGAATTGTTGTGCCTAGTCATTCCTGAGTGTTGGTGTTTCAGATCAAGGATCTATGTTTCGACCAGAGTGGCTCCTATCTGGCTGTGGCCGGGACTGACATACGGTACGGTTGATACTCAAATTTTGAATTAACTTGAGCTTGCTTTGAAGTACGCTATAAAGTGTAACTCAAAATTGCAGGACCCTGACACAACGGTAATTCAGTAAAAATGGCCTTTCTTGGGAAAGTATGACAAAATATTGCATAATTTAGGTTTTGTTTGGTCGATCAGGGGGAGAAGCCCCCCAAAATTTTGACCCCGGTACATCACACCTAGCTACCCCCCCTTGTTCTAGTTGTGTTGTTGTTATTTGAGGGTGTACCTGTGCAAGCAGTGGCAGGAACTGTGCATTCTGAACACGCACACGGAGGTGGCCACGGGCGTGAGGTTTGGTGCCAATGCGGACTGCCTCGCCTCCACCAGCATGGACCGATCGCTCAGATTCTACGGGCTGGCCCACTAATGACCCATTCAACTCTCACCCATCCGAACGGAGACTACTGTCGGTGTCGGGTGGCGGGTGAAGTGAAAAATAATTAAAGCACTGTTGCTGGTGCCGTTGTAAGGTTATATTGTGCTGAGCTTTTGAAAATGTAGAGGGAGTTGTTTGCAATTCGTCTGATTCGAGAGCAGCGTTTAAAAAAAGGTGACCCGCGGATAGAGAACTATCCTTTGGCGTGTCCGCCCTCGGGTGCGGTGCTCATCTCCGTTACAGCATTTCCTTGCGGTAAACCCAGTTTCTTTTTTGTGAGTTTTTTATAAATTAGTTTGAAAAATTCCTTTTTTTTGCTCTTGGTTTAATTAGTCTATATCATCTATAGGACTGTGCGAAAACAATGTTGGTCGTGCTACAGCTTTTCCGCACATGCTTAGGATGTTTCCATTTTTGTTCACGGTACGGATGAACTATGCTTTATTGTGACTTGTGACAAATGTGTGCGTACATTTTTTTCAATATCCTCGCAGCATTTGCATAAGGGTCCTGGCTCCGTAATCTACTTACAGCCGTTTGCCTAAACTGAAATAGAAATGAAAAAATTGAGAAAAAATTCGCATCGCTACTGATGTCTGCTGATGCGACTACTAGGGTGGATTTCACAAAGGTAATTTTACTAAACCATTGGTTTTACGTACATTTTGCATGATTAGCACATAATTTTATTACGAAATATCGAACCATTGGTTTAGCTCAGTTGAAATTTCAAACCTGCAGCGCAGCACGTCTCTGTTCTGCTGAAATTTCAACTGAGCTTATAATCATTGGTTTAAGGAAATCTACGAAATTCGTAACGAATAGGGCAATATTTCGCATTGAAATTACGTGCAAATCATGCAATATGTACGTAAAACTATGGTTTAGTAAAACCATCTTTGTGAAATCCACCCTTAATTTTTTTGAAGTCGACCTAGAGTTGTTGTGAGTTTGTTGACTATTTGTATTGTTGTCCGTAACTATGTTTGTTTTAACTTTTGCTATTGTTTTTGTTGAATTTGTATTGTTTCATTGACTGTCGTATGAATCAAATTGATTTCTGGCTCAGCAGTGGCACGCAGTTGTGCATTGCTGGTTTTTTTGAATTCCAAAAAACTTATTTTAAATTTTAAAAAAAAATTAACGATTCCGTTTGAACTAATGTTAGTATGTACGTATGTTATGTACATACTGACGACTGCCTACGCGATTATTTATGAGCCTAAGCATGTTCTGCTATTTTTTGCTGATTTTTTAATTAGCTAATTTAGTTATTTTAATTCGTGAATTAATGAATGTGTGAGGTTTGTATTTGTTATATTTGTTTGACAGTTTTGTTATGTCCAATAAAACATTTACGTAGCCCCTTGATTATCTTTTGCTGAGTTCGCTGTTAGTTAAGAGCTGTGTGCCAGTGGGAGTGACCGGGGCGTCATCTTGTTTTTTGAACCGTCTAAATTATGCGAAAATTATCCATAGTAGTAGGGCTAGTAGAGCTAGTGTTTGTGACTGGCCTCGTAAGCCGCCGACGACGAAGTTCGGACGGCTTGGAAGGTATTTTCGAAAAAAACATTCATCCAAATCCAGAGTGCCATTGTGCCTTAAGGTGGTAGTGTCGCCAAAGCAGTTTTGCTTATAGGTTGCAAAAAGAGCTTTTTGCTTTGAAATTGTACGTTGACTGCGAAACTAGTCCAATGCTACACTGTGTCAAATGATTACTCCCAGGCACTAGACTACCAATATCTTGAACCAATCACCAATTGTAAGCCAGACATCACAGTATATATGGACATAAAACTTCAAAAAATTAAGCCAAATATCAGATTAGCCAGCTTGTGGAGTACACATAATGTGTAGACGCACAATTTTTTGCGACAAATCAGAAAAAAGGAAACTGAAGGTAGGTACGTTTTACTTTTGATTTTAAAATACGCGTCCAGATTTTTCAGAGTTTATTATTATTGCTAGGAATACCTCACAGTTTCCGCACAGGTTCACAGTTGAAGCAGGTATGACTCCGCAACCACTCGAGCAATTTGCACTAAATTTTGAGTGCATAAAATATGCGCTATCAGTCTGTGCGAACAAACTAAACAGAAATATTGATAAATGTGACGAAAATATGGAATGTGAATAGGTTTTCAAAACGTATGTAATTCTTCCGACTTTGCGACATCGTTAAAAACTATATGCTGCACCAATTTTGCTGAAACTTGACAGAAATATTTACCTTTAGATAGATTTTCAAAATGTATATAGAATGAACTATTTCTAACATTTCACTGAACAAGCTTTACAGTCGCGCAAATTCGACTGCTTTCGCGACACTACACCCTTAAGTTAGCCTGCCGGACTGTTATGCCAGCCTAATTTGGTCGATCGGTCGAATCCGGCGGGGTGGTCACAAACACTGCTAAGGGGGCATGCGGGACCCTGGGGCAGTTTTCGTGTAAACTGACTGCAAGTAGTTTCATACACACACCCAACAGTTACGATAGATTCAAACTGAAGTAGTGCATAGAAAATTACGAACATAGTACACACTGCACACAGACAGTATCGTCCGTTTGTTTCGGTTCATACTTTTTAGGGCCAACTTGGATTCGGTAGGACGTACAGACAGACGCTCCGGGTGTACGTACCGTATACGGGTATATGGGCAAATTGCGGCATACTTTTAGGCGTATGTCTGTTTGCTTTGCTCACATGGACACGGCTGAAGGGCAAATGGGCCATTACGACGAAGTGCAACTGCGACGATGACCCTCGTATCCATATCTATCTGCCGACTGTTACGTCCACATTTTGGTTTGTGTTATTGTACCGAGGTACAAAAAAATTAAAAGCTAAAAAGCATATGTAAAAATATAAAGACGTGTGCGCAGCCCGCAGTGACAATTCAAGTCGAGCGCTGGTGTGGTGTTACAGGGAAATTTTTCCCCCCGGACAAAAATATCCCTAGGGGTATTTTTCCGGGGGGAAGCATTTCACGGGGGAAGGGATATTTTTCCGGGGGTGAAAAATTTCCCGGTGACAGTGGCAGTTAGGCTTCATTCATAAAGCCGTCTGTCCATTCTGTCTTCAAATATTTTATGAAATAATTACGCCACTATATAAGATCAACTTGTGCCTTGTGGCGGGATTCATTCGCAGTTTTGCCGGCTGAACGGATATACTGCTGTAAGTATGATTCCACCGATTGCAAAGAATAGCAAAATGCGTGAGTGTGAGCAGAACTGTCTAGCCCCGGCCCCATTGGCACCCTTTCTGGCTCCACCCTGCTTCGACCATTGGTCATTTGGCAGTGATGTGTTTATTAGTGGCTTGATTGCCGCGTTTGTCGCCAGTAGCATACCGCTGGCACCAGCCTATGACAGCTCCTGAATAATTGCACCATTGCAGCTATGGAGACGTCAAACAACATTTATACACATTCCATTATTTAGCACAGTTTTAGCTAATTCGTTCTTATCGTACCTACGTTATGCAATTATAATCAGGGTAATAATTAGCCAATTTTGCAACCCTTGTTTTGAAACGCATACCTGTTCGGTATTTGATTGTTTTAGCTCGATAGTAAACAAAGGAAAGTATTTATGGTCTATTTTGACGTAATTTTAGTTTGGGTTATAAATTTTTACGGCGCACGGTCTTTTATGAGATTGAAGACTTGAGTAATGCTTAATGCATCTTTTGTCGAGTTATTGCTTTATTAGCCAGCCTGCTACCGTAGGAACAAACCCGACACACGAACATACCACAGTAGCACCGCACCGTACTGCTTTTAATACCAAGAGTACATAATAGGATTATCCTTTTATACGTTCATGAGTAGTGTGTGTCAGTAGAGTGAGTTAGCGATGCTTTATTTGGCTAGTTGTGGAGTTGGGCCCCAGGAGAGAGCCAGCCAGCTAGTTTATGTAATTTCACGGCACCAAAACTGTTTTTCACTGCCCACTAGGCTACTGCTCTTTTCAATCCGTCATCACTTACCAACTTGGAACATAATTAAACTAAAACTACGCACGACCCCCCCCCCTAATTTGTCAGGGGGGTGCCCACCCTTGAGTTAGGCGGTGTTATATGGTCATATATAGTTAAACAGAGCAGAGAATACCATTTAAGGGGACATGCAGTTGTGTTCTTGCATGGTGGTGTACTGTAGCGACCTCCCCCCTTGTTTCACCGGGGCAGGCCTACCGTAACCCGTTGGTGTAATTTTTGAAGTGGTGGCAAAGTTGTTCCCTTTTCTGCCGCTCCACTAAGCCGAGTGATGTATCGCCTACTGGCCAGTCACCCGCCATGGAAACTATACCAACACACCCAGTTGATTTAATTAATTATTTATTTGTAACAACGCACATCTATATTGTCCCCAAGGGGCCGCAACTTATGCATGTATAGCTGCAAACAAATTTGGTTTAATCTCAGATTGTGGTGCCCCACAGTAGCTGGTATTGAATATTGATAACATTACTAATATAGTGTGAGGTAGATACAAAAAACAAAAATTAGACACCGTTGTCAGGTCACAAAGGCCCAAAATTTCACAAGCTGTTTATGAAAAACGGTTACATGATTGTATAATTAAATTTAAACTGTCTCATACCAGCTTGTTGGCCCTGAGATACGTACAGATGTGTCAGAGTGTAGTGTATAGTAACTAAGGGAGGGAGGGAGGGAGGTAGTGTTTTTGCGACTATGGTGGCAAGCAATGTTGGGCCTGGACACACTATGTATTCATCACGCTTGTGCGGCAGTGCAACAGTGTGTGGCTTTTGCGACAGTGGAATACGTACCATACATGAGCATAGGGGGGGTAAAAGGGGTTGTAATCACCCCCCCCCCCCTGAGACACCAGGCACCCCCCTCTGATTGCCAAAAAACGTACCAAAATTCAGTAAAAAATTTTTCCGGCATTCGCCAAAACCAAAAAACTAGGACTACCACGGGCACTCTCTCCTCGCCGCTCACGTGCATCTTTGATACGTAGGCTACAGATCCGTGTCGGAGTGTAGTGTACAGTAACTAAGGGAGGGAGGGAGGTAGTGTTTTTGCGACCAGGGTGGCAGACCATCCATCATGCTTTGGGGCCAGTGCAACAGTGTGTGGTTTTTGCGGCTGGCTGACTGCCCCATATATCTCAATTTGCGGCGCCTAATTGCCCCCCGGCCTGTCAACTTTCGCCCCGTTTCTGGCTCGCTCTATTGGGCCACTTTAAAAGGCCACCAACTTCTTTTGATTTAAGTCAGTCCATTACCTGCCAATGCGTGACAAGCAAGGCTCCCCACTTTGACACCATAATTACACAACTGCCTACACCCAGCAATAAGCCATGGGCACATGAGTTAGCATGCATGTGTGCTGGTGGATTAGCCCCAACCTTGCCACAACAAACATTATCAATTACCTGCCATTAACATCATTGCCAGGGTTTAAAAACAACTATTATGCAACTGGTGAACATACACATGGACATACATTTTGTGCATTCCAGTTACAGTCTATACATATTTGGTAATCAGTCTTACGTAAGCCGATGAAGCACCACAAGTTTTGATTTTGAACTTGTTTTAGGATCAATTTTACAAAAAGGGAAATTTGGGGAATTGTTTCCAAGTGAGACTGTGCATACCGTTTGTGATCCTTGTGTATGGCTATGGTTAGTAATACGTCACTCATCGTCATCAACATATTAATTTTATTCGTTATGTCTCTGGTATAAAAGACTTCAAGAAAGGAGTAGAGAATAACAGATATCATGAGTGTAGTGCATATTGTTTACAATTTGTAGTTGTAGCTTTGGTTTTGAAGAGTATGCGTGAAAACAACAAGGGCACAATAGGTGACAATATAGGCTAGTCCCCAGTCGTCGTTCTAAACCCTATACAGTCTCTTTTTAGTTGATTGTCTTTCTACCGTAACCCTCAGTGACTCTATTTTCGATTGTGGTTATTGCATTATTTTTCATCTGAGGTCAAGTCAAGTTTCAAGAGCAAAACTCATTAGCGTTGTTTGCTGGTGCAATTTATACTGTAAATTGAGTGTAATAATTGCGACCGAATTCAGGCTAGCCGCCGCCACCCTCAAACTTGTTCTAGAGTGCCCCACAAAAGGGGGGCACTGTTTGGGTTCCCAGTTACGGTCTAGCACCTGTAGGGGGGTGCGTGCTCTGGGGTGACCACAGTATCTAGTGGCAGTATTTAGACCGTAGTGCCGTGGCAAATGAGCAGGACCTTGCCTAAGCCCGCGCCGTTCGAGAAACTGTAATGGGGACTGTAGTAATTGTGCAACGCTCCAGCAGACGTACAATAATCGCCTACCGCGCACAAATTTGCGTGAAAAGTAAGGATTGTTCAGAGTTTTTGAAAATTTCCAAAACTACCGTATGTCAGGCCCTAATGTGAAAACTGACAATTTTTAAATTTAAACTCATAAAACTACACGAGATAATTACCTTTGGCTATTATTCAAACACTATTATTATGGGTATAAAATTTCGCTAGTTTACTATGTTATGAATTACCAACTATTGTAATGTCGGCTGCCTTTTGTAAGGCCTAGGACACACAGGGGTGACGGTGTTACGCAAAAATTGTAGCGCAACAAAGTGCGCAAGAACGTATTTACAAATAACCGCACTACAACTGCAGGGGTAGGTTGCGTCCGGCCCCAGACTAACTGGCACCATCTACAGTACCCTCGACCCCCCCTTCTTCAACAGGTACACTTTACACCACAAATTATCGCATGGTAGTTTTAACAATATTTGTAAATAATTGTATGCGCAAAGTTTATTTTAAAATTGACTCCCTTGGAAGTGTAATCGGAGAGAAAGAAATTCGTGTCTGCCCATAAGGGATTCGAATTTCCGCGAAAATCCATCAAAACTTGTTCAGCCTATTCGTCAAAATTTACAACTTTGAACTCGGCCTGTAATTGATATGTAATTTCCCAAACTGCGTAATCTGAGTCACTTTGCAAAAAATGATAATTTGACTAAATTATGTAAAATCAAAACACATATTGGCAAATTAGTTATTCGTGAGAAACATCGCAAGACACTGCTTCTAAATAATCATTGAGATTATTGGTGCCATAGCAGTTCAGAGGCACCTGAAAGCAAGTTTGAGGATGACATATTGGCATGTGCTTCATTTGAGTACCTGTGGGGTAATGTCCGGTGTGGATCTGAGGGTGTTTTCAGGGGCCATAACTTTGATGTGACCGACATGTAAGAAAGTTGATAAATGTGGTTGTTGGGTCGCCAGGGTTGGATGATTGGCGACGACTGCGCTTTGCCGCCAGCCCATAAAGGCGTCAGTACGCTGCCATCAGAGAGGGGGGACTGCGACCATGTTCGACTAAAGGGGATGGGGTAAGGGGGGGTAACTAAGTCTATCTAACAGTTTCGATGCCATATAGTCCCCAATACTTCCCCAGCCGCCGCCCCTTTGCCGAAGATTGGCAGGGTGTTAATATATAGTGCCCCCCCACCGGTCGGAGAAAGGTCAGAACCAGGTGTGAGAGTGTAATTGGGAAATTAATTGATGACCTTTTCAAAGGTATCAGTTTTCGAGGGCTTGTAATGCTGAGTGCCCTTTTCCGGCAGGCAGCAATTAGGGGTCATTCAGGGGACGCCATTCAGTGACCACCAGTCATATTACGTCTACTAATCATTTATATAACTGTTATCACCCTCTTAATACAGTCAACTGTATATAATAACACCACCACACTCAGGCATACGGTACCGGCATTGTGCGGTTTATTGCTGGCTAATTATTGGCTTAGATTTGGACTGTTTAACCATTGCTCTAAAGGAGCGTGAATTAAGATGAAATTAGCAAAACAAGGCTTAAGTAGGATTTGAATATATACATCCCCCAGACAGCTGATTACACCACAGGCAAAGGGTCACATAATATCAATTTGATTCAGCAGTGCCGTGTTTTACAGTTTACGTATGAAAACAAAAGACAAGTTACCCTAAAAGGGACAGTGTTCTTTCCCACAGACGTTTGTAATAGCAAGATTACATTATTCCATCTTACAGAAAACTTCTGTGCAATTAAGACACTATAATGTATGTACTCTTGACAATGTTGCGCCTGCGATGTGCTATCGTTTGCTATTTGCGTTATTTTATATATCGTCGATCAGAACAAACACTATTTCTTGTGTTTATTTGAGTGTAATTCGAATGTGTGTAGTGGCACAGTGGGTGGTGTTGTGATGCGGCGTGATGGTGGTGTTGTCGCTAAGCGATCTGTGGGAGTCACATCCATCACGGGCCCATAATGGCCTCTTGCCGCCCCAGCCAACCACCACACCAACTTTTATCACCGGCCACTGATTGGCCTGCAAAAAACGCCTCGTACTTTAAAAAAACTTTTGATTGTGAGACGCCCCACATCGTGGTCGCGTCAATTTGTTGGTTGTGATGATGAAATACAAAAAGACCATTAAATTTTGCACAGCGCGACGTTCTTGTGAATTTGTGCTGACGTTTGGACATAAATTTCAGCGCCCTATATTGTCAAAATTGCGATCATTTTTTTATCTTAGTCGGCGCCAAAAACTTTATTAGCGTATCAAAAATTTCATGCACATATTAATTTTAAGGGGGCAAAAACACCTTTGTCGATAAAACAAAATTTGAGCAGTTAAAAGTTGGCATTTCGCAGGCGAAAATTTGAGCACATAAATTGTCATATTTTATGGATCAGTTTAAGAGACCGTGAGGGGGGTCGGGTGGTGGGGAAAGGGGAGCGCCATATCGCTTAGGACACGCCCCCCCCCCCCAGTGCAGAGAGACACTCCAACCCCTGTCGGTTCCCCCCTTGCCTTTGGTCCCCGCTATTTTGGCCACCTATTCTTCCCCCCCTTTTCCGTACGTACGTACATTGTCGTAATGCAGACAGTAATTAAAATGAAACGGACGGAATTGCTGCGAATCACAATTTTCGCCTGCATCTATAAATTCTGCCGCTCTAAGAACACTGAGAATGTCATAATATTGGATCTATGATTTATCATTAAAGACTTGTTACGGTTATTATTACAGTTTATAGTTTAAATTTCATACTTTTGTTCAGTCAAGGTATCGCTTTAAAATGTACTCAGCAGCAAAACTACCGTAAGATCCCTGTCGCTGGCCCAAAAACAACTGATGTCTTCATTTTTGCACAAACAAACAGCATTTGTCATAATTCACACAGCGTCCGTATCTGCTGCAGCATCCAAATCTATGTACAAAGAGTACATACCTAATAGGATCATAATAATGGCATAATGTACTCTTGATAATACATAGTGTCATACTCTTCCCATTATGTACTCTTGATGATACACATAGTGTCATTATGCAAGCACAGCCCTTGGCCTGTAAAAAGCGAGGTCTGTGGTGCGTGTGTAATGCGTGGTCGTAAAGTGTGGTGATTACACGCGATAGGCAAGTCGGATGGGCGCCAGATTAGGCGGGGCGGGCGGGACTGGCAGTTGCGTGAGTTTGGCACAAAGGCAGTCAAGTCGTTAGCGGTGCCCATAAAGGCCTAATCTATGGACCATTTGGACTTGTATCCTTTTCATCCGCACCCATTAGCAGTACTGCCGCTCAGGCCAAATTTATATACCCCTAACACCATTGTACAGACTGGGGTTACTGTAGACCATCTAGGCAGCAGTAGATCCACTACAGTAAGACAGTGCACAGCGACATAGGCAACACGGCAGTCAACAGTGTCGTTTGGGTGGGAAAGGTGAGACTAGGTGACAGAGTTGAACAAGCGCCCGTTTTGACAGGACCAGTGAAATAGGCGTGGAGTTGCACTGTCTCCCGGGGCTTCTACATTCTCTCCCATAGCGTTGTTTGAAAATAAAAATTTAATGGTATTTTAAATTTCTACAAAATGAGTTGTGAAACGTCCCCAGAGACCGCAGCAATTTTGTAACACACCTGTCTGCGTGCAAGTTAACTGCACATGCCCCATCCACCCTCAGGGATAACCAAACCTGTCCGCCTTATGTTTCAGGTGTCGAACATATATGTACGTACGTACTTGAGTGTCTTCTGGATGATTACGAGCTAATGATTGAAAGCTGAGGTGTTCGAGTGAAACTTTATTGGCGCAACTTTACGACACCTCGCGTGAATAGCTTTGGCAAATTTTGATTCGCACAATGTGTGAGCCGAGTTCTGAAATCTGGCGGCCCTCGTATTATTTTGATTTTTACGAGAGCCATATAATGCTGCATGATCAAATGCAGGTCCTTTTATGACCGGCTGGGGAGCAAAAAACCCAACAACCAAAACCTACTAAAATTGGCGGCATTTCAAAGCAATTTTTTGGACAAATTAACACGTAACATTTGGGTTTTTAAGCAGAATTTAATCCCACACGCATAGGCGCTACATGCACGTACTGTAGTGTCTAAATTGTGTCACAGTTTGCCTCAAGTGTCCTGAAACTGTAGTGAGTTCGAGACACGTAATATCTGCTGGTGTGGTGTGGTCCGCTAGACTCAGTGTGTGGGCTGTAGCCGGCATTATGTAAGCCATAGAGGACTATTAGTAACAGCAAATGCGTATTTATTTCTCAGGTAAGGTGGTATCAGAAATAGGCAGTGTTTGGGGCCTTTTAGTGTCAATTTAGCCGGGAGTGCGGCACAATAGCTGCTAATGGGCTTATAGCTTACCTGGGCTGGCTGTGGGGATTTAGTGCTGCCATTTCCAATGGTCTTACAGTGATTAGCATTGCTCAGCTGTGTTCCAAGCCAAAACACCAATAAATCACAAAGGCGTCTGCTCAACTACCACTATTTATCAGCACCAAACATGGATGTGGGGAAAGGTGTGGTTGCCCTGTCCGTACGTACGTATGCAGGATGTGGTTGCGGTTTCGGGGTTGCCCCGTCCGTAAGTACGTATACAGGATGTGTGTGCAGGACTGGAGATAGTGCTAAGCTTGTTTGTGTGGCGCGAGCTGGCCAAATGACGTTTCATGCCTTCCCACTCACCAGGGCCGCTGCCTCCCTGCGAGCCGAGACAAGTTTTGCATAAAGCTAATTTCCGCAAATAATTAAAAACTTGCTGATTAGCATGAGACGCCTCCTGCTTGAGGATTATGACACAAATTATGATTAGCGCGCGGACAGGCAGGAAATCAGACCCACAGACCCCTGCCGCCAAAATGCCACTTCAATACTTCATACAGTAACCCCCCAGTTCCCTCCGTCCTAGGTGTGCACTACAGTAACTCCCCTTGTCCTAACATACCTAAGTGCACTACGCTAACCCCCCTTGTCCTAGGTGTGCACTACAATCACCCCCTGTCCCAGCTGTGCACTACAGTCACCCCCTCCGTCCTAGGTAGGTGTGCACTACCGTACCCCTCGCCTGTGGTTGGTGGCGGGGCACAGCTTGCCTTCGCTGCTCTGAAGTGGTGCACAGGTTGCTGGCAGCGCCTTTGAAATTAGAAACTTGCTACAACTAGACTAACATCACAAAAGCGCGCAACTTTGCGGCTCAAGGGAGAGAAAACAGTTTAGTTGAAGCCCCAGCAAGGCTTAATCCTGTCTATGCGTGTTGTGTGTGTGTGTGTGGCGGTGGTCGCACCTGCTTGGAAATTAGGGAGTCACTCGCTCTTCAAAATTCGCCTCAAATTACAACAACACGCCGAGAGCTGCTTACTGTAGCTTACAGGTTAGCCTTGTCACTCTGCACTTACAGCAGCAACCCAAGGGGTGGGGGGTAGCATTGCCAACCACCGTTCTACTGGTAGTAAGTGATCAATGATATTCACAACTGTATCTACAAGAGCCAATGGTTAGCCAACTTAGCACAATGACCAATCGGTTGTTTGTAGTACCGTCCCCCCCCCCCATTGGACGGCCCCCTATAGTGCAGTGCAAGCGGTGGCCCTAATTTGTGCGGGCTGGGGTAGTAAGTCCATGCAGTAATAGCTAGTGCAAACATTTACACGGAGGCTGCGAAAAGTGAAGGGGCTAGTGGCGACAGAACGGGCCCTCGAAAATGTAACCTCATCTGCTTGTTTGCGAGGTGGGCCGCCCTACTAATTTGCTGTTTGCGCCCCGAATTAGGCCGGCTTAGCCCACCGCTTCCAAGGCTAATAGCATTCTTGCCACCGCTCAATCCTCACCTGCCCGCCGCTGGCCCACTCAACAAAGACACTGACTATTTGTCCGCAAACAGACGGACTATCCCCACAAACCTAACTGGCGCCAAAGAAGGACGTAATGTGCCCTTCGGTCTCATGTCCGTATTGCAGTTAGGATCGATTCAGACTGACAGCCGATGTCCGTTCAGCCGGCAAATTACGAAATAATCACGCCACCAATAGTCTATAATCGACCATTAGTGGGAGGGCAGGTTGTGAAAGTGGCGGTAGTGCAGTGAAATATGTTAGACAGCCCCTCTAGGTTACAACTGACGTATAGGTGCGATAGTGCTGTGCCATAATATGCGTGAATTACAGTTGCCACCTGCTGTGCAGAATACAGTAACACTTCACAGTAGTAATATTTACACAGTAACAGGTTAACTTGTGTAAATGATATAATTATAAAACTGGCTACCACAGGCTGCTGTGCGCGACTGCACAACTGATTAGAATCTTTTTGGTTTAAAAATTTCGCACACTGTATTTGATAAGTTCGACACCTTTTCTGAAGGTCGCAAAAAAGATGTGTCAAATTTGGCACCAATTAAAACGAAATTTAATACTGCCTGTGCCTGTGCAAAAAACCGTACGTAGGAATGACACCCGCGACCGTGCCTATACCAACGTGTGTATTGAAGCGTGACGGTTGTCGATGTGTAAGTAGGTGGATACAAGGTATACACGTAGGTATCCTTTGCCAAGTGCCTCATGACATAAATCACAGTGTCCGTTTTACCCCCCAGCCCGCGCACAGGTAACACACGGACGGTAATTACAACAACTGTCACTGGTTCCCAACATCACACTTAATTGGCTCGCTTGTCACAGATAACACTGAGAAAATGAATGGCAGCCAAAGGACACAGGCGGGACCACCGGGCAAATAATCAGTGGCTCAATTTTGAAACCAATTCGGATACCTACTAAATCACTAATTGCTGCAAACAATTACGTATGCGTGTTGTAAAGTGCAATATTGGTACTATGAATTTCATACCCCCTCCTTGTTTGTGTGTGGTGAGTTTCCTGTGACCTGTTTTGTCTCGGTGTATTCCATCATGTGGGCAATTACAGTAACAATGGACAGCCAAATGAACAGTACAATTACTGCAGAGGTCTTCCCTGTTATCAGTGCAATCAAGAGTACATAATAGGATGTAATCAGCTACAAACAAACCATATTATATGTGCTCTTGGTCCAATCAACTACAAACAAGCCACAACTGGGGGCGGCAACACAAACACGCAGAAGAGTTGAAAAATATGTTTTAATAATAGTTAAAGCATGATAGGCGGGACTAATAAACCAGGAAATGCAAGTACAGCAAGTGCAGACACAAGTGACACTCCCCTACAGTAACCCTCCAGCTATGTCGGGCACGTCTTTCCAGGTTACTGGCGCAAGGCGGATAAATTATTCAACCTGATTTCTTATCAAAATTATCCCCTCTGCTGGAAAGTTTACAAACTGTTCTCTAGTTCAACATGCGTAATTGCGCCACTGAAGTCACAGTGCAGATTTTTGAGCCTGATCTGAACTGTTCAATTGAGGGACAACCCTCCAGCATTACTACCAAGTGGGGGCAGAAAAGTCAGACCAATTTTAATCGAGTTAAAGTAAAGTAAGGTAAAGGTGCGAATTCAAGTTGAAGTCATGCGGGTAAGTAAAGCGGGCGTTATTTTAAGTTAGTGTTAAACTTTTTGCCCCAAGTGCTACATAGGTTGGTAATAATCGATTGCAACAAAAAATAGAAAACTGAATTGAAAGTAGTGACAATTTCGCGAAGAAAACTTATGTTATGAAAATCGGACAGGCCCAGAGCTTGTGAAGAATATGAACCACAGCGTACCGGAATGGACAAAAGTTATGATATGTTTGGAAAAGCATGGGTTAGGCCCGGTCCACGGCAGAGAGAGGTTCTAGCCAGTCATCAATCAATCAATAAAGTCTCAATAATCACATACTCCTCTGTTGTGGACCTGACCCAAACCTGACCGACCACTCCCTTACATACAAAACACTTCATCAAATCTGGCATATTTTAGGGGGGAGGGGGGCGCATTACCCTTTTTTGAACCTGCCATCCGCTAAAAATTTACTCCAACAGTAATTTCTAGCGGCTTTTTAGTTGTAGCAATGTCCCTGTAATGTGGTTTTGTGTACTTTTTTGGCAAACTTAGTATCAGTGAAGCTTTAGTTACGTATAAAAGACCATTTAGGTTGGCCTTCAACCAAAAAAAATCAAAAGAAACTTTGATGCGCCCCTATAAAATTTTGCCTAAAAATATGCCAGGAAATGGTGCCTAAAGAGCTCACAGTGTTACTCATATTGGTTATCCAACTTTAATAAATCATCACAGACTTACAAGCACATGCTTTTGAAGTGAAAATGCATGTTACTAAATACATAAATGCTTTACGAAAATTTGAGGATCTTAAACTAATTGCCGTGTGAGTTATTAAAGCTGGTGCTGTAATTTTGAACAGCAACTACATAGAGCGGTACGGTATCAATCAGCCGAACATCACAGAAGCAACACAATATATAATATCATGTATAATAATATCAATTACTAATCAATAATACTTTCAGTTGAATGTACTTCTACAAATATAAGTTATACCTTAATAAGTATATATATATATATATATATATATATATATATATATATATATATATATATATATATATATATATATATATATATATTTATATATTTATAAAAATAAAATGTACGCGTTTAATACCTGTATAGTAAACTTCGGCCTAAACTAAGAAACCTAAGACTGTGTTCGTTACGACAGTTTACCTTCATAAATACATAAATCGGCTCACAACATTCTTATAGCGCAGCTAAGACCCATTATAGCACCAGGCAATCCCGTTATAGCACTAAATCTTAATTTTTGACCTGAATAGCATTCCGTTAAACCGCTTTTGGGTGTGTACATAGGCTAGTTCAACTGTGCTATACATATAACGCAATTTGTTTGTTATTTAGAACCATGACTAAATTTGTGCCACAACGGCACTCGTGCTACAACGAGACTCAGTCATGTCAGACCTACATATGCAACTTAAACGTAGACTTTTTCAAAAATTGATTAATATTAGAGACAAATTCTAAAACTTTCACAGGATTAATAATGGTTTGAACATTATTATACATACATAACATACATATAATATGTGCCATGTTACATCAATGACTAACCGGGTTTAATATTAAATATTGCAATGTATTTATATACAGAAATAGATTAAAACTAAGCCATATTGTATTATAACATTATCTATTTAGCTATACATTGCCTAAAAATCTCAAATTTTACAAAAAAACTAGCAAATATACAATAATTATTTACATAAACTTATTTGTACGACAATAAATAAAGAAATAAGAAAGCATAATATCCACAGTTTAGCAGCCAAAGTGATATAAATATCAGTGAATAGACAATCCTCTCAGAATTAATCCTTACTGATCAAGAAATCAACATCGAGTTTTGATGGTTTTTTAGCGGGTGGGGGGGTTTTTTTAGGGAGGGCGGCCTGAGGCTCGGAAGGACCGGGGGGGTTGGATGGGGAATTACTGTCCGGGGAGGGCTGGGGACTGGCCGGGTTTTGGGGGGAGGGGGGTGAGGTGGGGGAGGCAGCCAAGGGTACTGCGGCACTCGGGGTGGTGGTGGTGAGGGGGGTGGAGATGGTAGGGGGGGCGCTAGGGGGCACGGGGGGCAGATGGGACCCCCCACGGGCACTGAACAGGTGCTGGGCGTTGAGCAGAAAGTCTCGACTGAGCGCGGCCGCCTGCAGGTTGTACAGCGAGCTGAGAAAGGATGCGGGCCCGGCAGCCATGGGGTGCTCGAGCAGGTGGTGTGGGGGGCCATGGGGCGCATTGGGGAGGGGGCCACCGAAGGGGCTCAGGAAGGGACTGCCCAGAAAGGGGGCGCCCATGCTGTGAGGGGGGCCGATGGTGACGTTCGGGGGGCTGTTCTGTTTCAGCATGAAGTTGCGCTGTTGCAGGGCGTCGGCCGGATCAAGGGGGGCGCTGGGGCGGGGGGGAAAGCCTAGCAGCCCGGGCCCCCCCAGAGAGGCCTGGGACGGCAGGGACGCCTTCGGGGAGCGCCCCTCCTTGGACCCCCCTGATTCCGTCGAGCAGTCCAGTCGACTGCATTTGCTCGCCGGCTCGCCCGACTCACTCTCCGTATCGCTGTCAGATCCAATATCTGAAAAAAGGTCAATAACTGTGTGCAATTACGGACATTAATAAATAATACAGTAACTATGTAGTTTAAGTGGGTACAAGTGGCTTGCCGGCGGGCCAGGGGCCTTCTTTATTCTAAACAGTAGGCCGTCTATGTATTTATTTTAGGCACAGAAGTCTGTTTTCTTCGTCAACGACTAAAACTACTCCCGAAGATATCAAACTCTCTATTTCACAAATTTGACTCCCTTGGTCCCCCTCAAGGGGATACCCTTGGCGGGGGGCCTAGGGGGGTTCAGAAGGTCGTACACAAAAATAAATCTTAAATTCTCATTCATTCAATGCATTCTTAAATGAATTATTACCAATTCGACTAGAGTCTAAAGTATGACCGGATAGACTGCGCTCCGAACCGGATTCCATCGACTTCATCGCAAGCAAGCGTCTGAAACAATAGAAAACAAAAATTTAACTTACCATACACTGCACCAAATCGGTTTAGCTCAGACTTTAACTCTTTCAATCGGTTCAAGTCCACTGCACAAATGAAAGTCAGCGCAGTTGACGTTTCCAAGTTTAAATCTTTTTGTTTAAAACTGAGGCTTAGCTGAGATTTAACTGGCGTTTTACATAGCTCAAGCTCGGACTTGAGTTAAACAAATTGGTACAGTCCTCCGCTAGTTAACTCAAATGAACAAAACTATGCCAAATTACATATGCAGTAATGAATCAATCAATAATAACAATACGTAGATTATATGTAATGTATACCATTGATGAACAAAGTGATTATTTAATACTTAACATCCAAAAGGACAAGTGTACGTAGTGTTCGTCCCCCTGAGGGCCCGTTGTGGTCGCTTACGTGACGTACTTCTTTTCCCGCTTTCCCGCGCCCGTGTCCCGGAATCCCTTGGCGAACGGGTTGTGGTCAATCTTCAGCTGTGTAATCTGCAACACAACTACAGTGTCAGTATTAATTGTTGTGTGTGTGTGTGTTGCATACGGTAGTGTGATGGCGGTGGAAAGTGGAACAGTGTTTCCTTCCTCGCAAAGAGAGCAGTGGTTGGCAAACACAGGCCTCATTAGGCTTGCACGGGGCACTGACCGTGAGGGAGCACGCCCTGCCCACAATGGCCCCATCAAATATTCACCAGCCAAACACCACATTACCAAACACACTCACGCTCAACTGCCCCCCACACACCCCACCAACAACACTCTACAGCTCTACAGTAGTACACAGGTCATCAAGAGTACATTAGGGAGTGTGTCAGGGAGTATTATCAACTGCCCCCCACAAACCCAAACATTCTACTGTACATAATATAAACAGGTCATTAAGAGTACATTATCCAATGTGTCAGGGAGTATGGATATACATAAATCTTACGACAGGTCATCAAGAGTACATTATCAACTACCCCCCCACACCCCACCCAAGCAGCCCACAGCTCTACAGTACTACACGGTACACAGGTCATCAAGAGTACATACATTAGTGATTTTGTCACGGAATATATAAATGTTATGACGGGGCATCAAGAGTACATTATCTAATGTGTCATGCGATGGTCATACATACATATCTTTGGTGACATTTTAGTAAAGTTTCAGTTTTATATGAATATATTTTAAAAAATCGAGGAAATCTAAAAATTTCCTCAATAAGTGATTAACTTTTATCAATTATTAGCACTTATCAGTTCATTACTCTCGAGAATACACTAATAACACATATGTAGCCAATAGTGTCTCATTCTTCCATAAAAGTGAGACATTAATTTATGTACTCTTGCTAATACGTATCTATCAATTTCCGCCACAAATATTTATAGTGACTATGTATCGCTTCTGTCTGGCCAAGCACTATAATACGTATGTACATAAATGGCTTATATATAGGAGCAGAGTGTGAACCTTTTCATTCTGGTAGGCGGTGACGGCGATGAACTCGGTCTCCTTGAAGGTGTAGGTGCGGAACTGGGAATAGGGCAGTTTCATGATGTCGCTGCAGCGCACCAGGTGGAAGCGGGGCTGGTACTTGTGCATGGAGTTCAGGATGGTCTGAAACACGCACACACACTTGTACTAATACTACTGCTACTACTACTACTACTACTACTATTGCACCGCTAACATACATGTATAAGGGAGTAGAGTAGTACAGTAAATAAGATAAACAAAAGACACTAAATACAATGCACAGTTCTGTTATAAAAAGGACGTTTCCTGTCTTTCTGTTTTTTTATTCTATTTTTATACTACTGCTACTACTACTACTACTGTAGGTACTACTACTATTACTACTACAGCCTATGTGCTACTATGTTACTACTACTGGTAGTGTACTACTACTACTGCTACAAATGTATGTACATACATAGTACTACATACTACGACTACTACTACTACTATGTACTTACTGCTACTGTTGTACTACTACTGCTAGTACTTACTACAGTACTACTACCATGTACTCTGCATTTGTAATTAGTTAAGATTCTGATCCGCTCAAAGTTTCATAAAGCTTCAGTTACATATGTACATAGGTATGTATGTAGTGTGGATGTGGATTCAACGTGTTGCTGCAATATTTGGCTGCTCCAATGAATAGTATATATCTTTTGGAAACACCAGTGCTCGAACTACATACACATGTAGTACTACTAAGGTGCTCAACTACTAAATGTCACTGGACACCCTCGACGTCCTGTCCTGTGGGGTCTACATACATTAGCTACATATATATGGCAGACAGTGTGTGTGTCGGCATCCCTTTGCAGTGTGGTGTCAGTGTTATCAGTGTCAACTTGCTAGCTGCTGCTTGCGTTGGGGCTTATCACAATAAGTCGGGCTCGGTTTATCACCTTTCCAGCTTTTTACAATGTGCGCTTTGCACCTACTGTTTTCACACGTACGGTAAGCCATGCCAATCAGCCGTTGCAAAGCAAACACCTAACTCTGGACCGGTAGCTAGCAAAATAGTTCGCTTTTTATTGTTGCACAACTTTGGTAATCTGTGTAACAAAATATTGTCTATCATCCCATGGAGTCAGGCGGTTTCTATGTAATTTTATTTAGTCTGTGGGCTGGGTAGGTAATTGTTGCACAAGATATCACAAATATATAATATAAATATAGGTACATACCTAAACAGCTTCTTATTACCATATTCAAATTTACAGTTTGGTAACATATTGTGTAACACGTCGTTAAACTTTGGCTAACATCAAGGCGTTATGTATCTTTATTATGTAGGTGGCAAGAATACAGCTAACTTATGTATTTACATTAGACCTATACGCACTACTATGTACATATGTGAGGACGTATGTAGTAACTATAACTTTTAAGCTATAAACTTGAACAGGATCAGATACAACCGTTGCAGGTATTACTTCAGTATAGTATACTGTACAGTCCCTCAATATGTATACAATAGGGTGTACGTTGATCCGATTCCAATTACAATCACGGAAACAATAAAATTTTACAACCTTCAAACTATCGAATAATGAGACACTGAAGTGTATTACGGATCCATATGTACAATAATAATAGAAACACATACATAGACTGGGATTAACAGATGCTGTTCGACTTAAAACCCAGCCTAAAACGCAAACGTAACAGGATTCAACACACACTGCGAGACCTCCTGATTACGATATTTTATTTCTTTATTTATATTTTCTGTAGCAAGACTGTTTTAGACCCAGTCTAGAGTCGCGAACCTGCGAATCCCAGCCATGTAGTAATGCACATGATAATAATTCAGTTGCTCCAACCAGGTTCACACTTGTCCGTATGTCGTCTTGCCCTGTAACAGTTGGCATTTGGACTATACTGTAGTTGGCTCATACTTGTCCAGAATGTAGGTGTGTGTGTGTGTATTGTTGGGGACAAGTATGAACCTGGCCTGTGCAGCCTTGGGTGGGCAAGCGTGGACCTACGGGCAAGTATGAATCAGGCCTTACGAAGCCGTGCTTGTCGGAGATGTTGTTGGTGAGCTTGAGTTTGTGGAAGGAGACCACCTTCTGCATCCACTGCTCGCCGGTCGCCGGGCTGTCCGGGTGGATGTACATCCGCTTCGGCATCTCCGGATCCGCCTTGCCTAAACACACACATTACACTACTACATGTGTACATACATGCATACATACATACATAATGTAGTACAGTAGCTCGAGTCATGTGAAATCGGGACTCGTACTTCAGTATTCACCGACAAATAGGGACATATGTACATACATAACCCAATCTGGACAAAATAGGGACATATGTACATATGTACATAACCCAATCTGGACACCCTGCTTTGGTGGTCGTAGGATTTAGGCTTAGTCTTTGGCTGAGGCTAAAGGTTAGGGTTAAATTTAGGTTAGGCTTAGGTTTCCGTGTAACAGGCACCGGAACGTGCAAATTTTGTCCCGATTTGATCTTTGAAAAGTCCCAATTTGACACCAAATGCACGTCTGTGTGTGTGTGTGTGTGTGTGTGTGTGTGCATGTGTGTATACTGTATGTACTGTAGAGTACATACCAGCAACTGTGTGCATGTGTGTATACTGTATGTATGTACTGTATGTACGGCAGAGTACATACCAGCGACCATCCATCTGGAGTTGTGGAACTTGTATCGACAGTCGTCAGCGGGCACGATGTCCATGAGCAGGATGTACTTGGCCCGCTTGTCTAGGCCCGAGACACGCACCTTGTACGGCGGGAACATTCTCCTGCAACACAGCACCATAAATTCACACTAGCACACACTTCTTGTCAGCTACAGTATCCCCGGCAAAGTGCTAATTGTTTGTGCAAAAAGGCGCCAGTTGCTAACACGAAGCGCGTGTAAACACGCAACGCCAAGGTGTCAGGCAGTGGGGAGAGGCAAGGGAAAAGTTTGCGCGATAATATTGCTTAATTATGGTTTGTGTTCTCTGCCGTGAACATCTGGCAATTTATTCATGAATATGTTGAATAATTAATATCTTATTTCTCCTTCTGTGTGAAGATGTCTGGCTTGAGCCTTAGGCTTCACTTGCTACATAGCACAGCACAAAGTCGGCGGGGGAACCCTTCCCTCCAATCACTTCCCGCTCTTTCATTTTTCGTCAAACAGTCACACAAGTAAAACACAATTACTGCCTTGCTCAGCACATACATATTTCGTCATAGTCTTATCACCCCCTCTTTTTGAAGAGCAGTCCCCCCTCACACCCCTGGTTTGTGTCCCAATGTGAGTTGTGACCACCCCCCCCCCGCTGTGGCTAGGCCCTGTTCCTTCCTGGTTCCCTCTGGGCCAGTCTCTGCTCATTACCGCCCTTTAACAGCTTAGCTGAAAATTTTTACGCGCTGCCACAAACAGAATTTGATGTGGAAATAGAGGCTGGCTAGCTATTGAAAGACGGCGGGGCGGCGAATGGGCTCGAGGCGCCAAAAGCAACACTTCCAGCCAACAAACACTGCCAGGGAACACAGCCTGCCAATCAGCCAGCACAATGGGAGATGGCCACACCACACACTACAGCACCTGATACAGGGCTACAGTACATACGTATGACCTTCACTTGACGTATGACAGCTGAGCTTTCTTAGATCACTAGCAAATATGAATAAATATATATGTACATACATATCTAGACGAAAATGCTAATCAAAGGCGAGGCTTATTGTTTTACGTATGTACCTAGCTAAATTTAGGCTTAGGCTTGGTAATAGGCTTAGGTTTGGGCTTAGGCTTAGTTTCAAAAGTTGAGTAAGGCAGGAAGGAAAGCTATATACGTTACGTAACATTTCAATGAGAGTCTATGCTTGATGTTTGGTGTCCCTGAATTGGCCGGGGACCACCATGTGGTGTGTGTTTAGCATAATGCGCGGACAAGACAAGTGTGAGACATCAAAAGTGAATTTGGTGCACTTGACTGACCAATAGCCGGCTAATTGGGACTGTGATTAGCCGAGGCGGCATTGTGGACGCACTTGATGCAATTACGCCCCCGCCGCCCATAAATGGCAATCAGGCTGGCTTGCTCACTTGCCCGCACACACACACACGCAGACGCATACACACACACATACAGCTCATACGTACCAGCTTATTGATTAACTACATATGTATCGATTTAATGAACAAACGGAAAACATACAAATATATGCGGGTATATATGTACGTAAGAGTTTCTTAACATTGTGCAGCATAAAATCTCAAATTAAGACACACTGTGCATAAGAATTATTAAACAAAACTAAAACTAATAGATCCTGCGTACGTTTTTTTCAAAATCTGTGGCATAAAATGTGAAATTAGAAATTATTGTGCTGACGTGTTGTTGTTGTTGTTGTAGGTACATACCTACATAATGTATTGTGGATTGCTGAAACTCAAAAAGTGGACGGTAAGGGTCGGGTCAAGAACAAGCTGGGACTGTGCAGTTGAAACAGTCTCTATCTCATTCTAGCACCACTCTACAATCCTACAGTAGACTACCGTAACCCGTACTGTTTGGAAACGTGCTTAGTTCACGCGCACGAATTTCCTTCTAGCAGAGTCACGCTGGGTGCTGCCACTTCATTAGTCGCACTCACTCACACATACAGTGCCACTTTGCCAAAATGATTTTCGCAGATTTTTATTAAAGTACCACATTGCGCTAGCAAACTACTAGACTCACAGCAAGGGGAGGGGTTTGCTTGCTGTTCAATGTCCATGCAGTACTTTTATGCAAAATCGATTGAGCGTACTGTAATGTGTGTACGTATCTCTGCTCTGCTATAACGAGACTCTAACGAGACGCGGTCGTGTTACAATTTGTCTTCATGCTATAACAGAACCCTGACCCCACTCGTGCTATAATGGTACACGTGCTATAACGAGACTCGGTCGTGCCATAACGAGACTCGGTCGTGCTATAGTTGGTTTTCGTGCTATAACAGAACGCTGACCCCATTCGTGCTATAACGACACTCGTGCTATAACGAGACTCAGCCATCTGTGATCTGTACTACAGTGCCTTATATATGTCTCTGGTATAGCACCTATAGCTGCCACCAGCGTTTGTGCTTGGCAGTATATTATAAGTCATCGTGACAAGCCCAGTAGCTGCCAAAACTGCCAAGTGTCCTACTGTACGGAACAGAGCTGTGGAATGAGTGGTTGTGGTTTTTAGGCCGTGGTTTTGTGAGAAGTGGTGGTGGTTTGGCTCAAGTGGCAGATTGGTGCAACTGGGGAGTTTCTCGGCGACAATGTGACAATCTGCATGTACGATGCTAGCTAGCCACTCCACTACCGTAACCCCACTAAGCTGCAACTCGTGCGTGCTCGCCACAAAAACGTGAGCCAAACATCGCACTGCAGAAAACAAGAGAGGTGTCTCACTGATCACGAGTGAAATGAAACAACACTCACATGGAAACCCACCAAGCAAATGTGTGTACTAAAGGATGATAAAGAAAGCCAATGAAAAACATTAGGGGAGACTATCGAAAACGGTACAAACATACGTAAGGTTTTATAAAATCAAAAAAGGGTACAAACTTACATCAGGTTCCTATTATAGCAAGAGTATATACATACGTTACATACACACGTGCTTTATCATGTACGGTTCACAGGGGCAGCATTACCATAACATGAACGGCCGCCCCAAGGCATAAATGGAAGAGTGTCATACTATAATAATATCCAGTTAAACATTCAGAATTTTCATATGAATCAGAGAATGCTATGTTCCGATACGTGATCAACTCAAAAAGAATTAATCTGTCCTCGACTAAATCACATTTTGATCTAATAAGCATCCCAATCAAATCAAATAAAAAAATTAAATCGGTTAATATATACGGTCTAAAGTTTCTACAGACCATGTGTGTGTCATTTCAAGACAAACTTTGACAGTACCGAACACATAAAACAGTGCAACAGTATGTTAATAGTTGAAACTATGTAATGTACTCAATAACGTACATAAATTTTGTGTAACGCGACTTAGGTGCGCTATTACGCAACTCAGCTGTGCTATAACGCGACTCGGGTCCGGGTGTGCTATAAGACTCGGCGGTGTTATAATTTATTTTCGCGCGATAACAGAAGCCTGAACCCATCGGTGCTATAACGAGACCCTACCGTTCCTATGTTCACTCCAGGTTGATTTTCACTGTCAGCCGTCAGTACCTTTTTGACGCCAATGTAATGAAACCTATAAGTGGAGTTTTTTTGTCATTCAACCTCTTGAGGGGGGGCTACCCAGGTCAAAAATCAAAGTTCTCCAATTTTGCTTATTTTCACATACAGTCCTGGCCTCAAATAGTGTACTTCGTTCGTGCGTGTGCGAGTAGCTTCGAGTGTTCGTGCGAGTATCGTGTGGAAAAAGTTTAGACAGAAGTTAACCTAAGGTCACTAGTCTTAACACACACGTAAATGCGTGCCTGCTGGCTTGCTTGGTTCTAATGCTACGTATTTTCGCATATGTGTAGGTCAGAAGGTCAACAGAGGTCGCAAAACTTTTCTCGTACAGCCCCAAGTTTTCTGGCTAAGCTATTAATTACAAATGCGAGTGAACTTGGAGTAGACTTCGTGTCAACTCCGAGTAAAGGGACACAATTTGAGGCCAGGACTGTATGTTACTCCCCCAAGGCACCCCAACCTCAGATGAGAACAATTAAGCTTGAAGGTGCACTTTTGGTTCAGTGCGTTTGTCACTGTATTTACATAGGCAAAAGTATGCAAAAAAGGCTAAAAGTAGCCCTTAGTTGGACAGTTCCAACACAAACCACATCAAACCAAACAGGCTGAAACTTGGCATAGTAGCAGCAAAATCGTATGATCCGGATTTTGGATATGTATTTTCAATTCTAAAATCGAGGGCGAAATGTCAAAAAATGGCCGTTTTCTAGGCCCGCAAAATTTGAGTGATTTTACGTTTGGCGTCACTGCTCAGTGCTCAGGCCATGGGCAAAAATTTAAAAAAATGGATCATAGAGGTTGAGATATGACATTAGGCTATTGAATCATGTTGTCATTGAATCAGCTTCGTCAGGATTAACAAAAATTTCGAGTAAAGGAACGCTTTGTGAGCACAAAAAACTTTTTTTGGCGCCTATGATTTACATGTAAAATTGAATTTTTGAGAGCCCCTAGTAAAAAATTGGCGAAAGCATTGGTTCCAGTTTGTTACATCTGCGATGCCCCTCCCCTGGGGCTACATTGTGTGCAAATTTGAAGCGAATCGGAGAACCTAAAATTTTCACTTATACAGGTAGCCCCCCCCTTAAACGGACATACACCCGTGAGTAAAAAAATTAACCCTTTATCCTCAGATTTCTGGCTTCAAAAAAAAGTAAATTGATATTTTTTGTTTTCTGTAAATTTGTAACAATTTCACACACAAACAGGGATAGACTAATTACATATACTCATAACTCAAGGAAGACTGTAGAAGCAAACCTCAGTTAGTTGTGCCCACATCAGATGTTGTCATACATTGAACGGGGTCAAAATTTTGGGAGATCCTCCACCATGATCGACCAAAACTACATTTAAAGCCCGGTACTTGTCCTTAAGGACACAAGGACAGGGACAAGGACAAATTTCGGTCACCTGCTGTGAAAAATTGACAAATGTGTTCAAGCTAAATAGTGTACGGTCGGTAGAAGTGACCTCAATGAAAGTCATGCAAAAAAGTGGCATACTTGGCTATGCAGTTTTTGTTGTGAAATCGCTTATGCATGAACGATGTGTTACCTAACAAACAAACAGACGACACAAAAAAATTTGGTAACTTTTTCATTACGCTTTTCCTCACTTTCATGCAAAACTGCTACATAGGGGGCAAAACAGTCACGCTTGGTCACACTTTAACATAAACGAAAAAAGGGTTCAAAATCTAATTTAAATTTAAACAATCTTACTTTAACTTTAAAATAAAGTTATTCAAAAAAGTTATATATGTCTTGGATTTTCGGATTATATACTTTAATTTAAATGCTATTGGTTAAACTTATTTTGCTCTACCTACTATGTATGTATATACAGTAGTACAAATAAATGCTGTAACAAGTTGGGCCATTGCACAAACAATTAGCACCGATAAGGCCGAAAGTTGCGACCACTTGGAGTTCGTCGGATTAAATAATTTTTACTAACAATTCTGTTTAAATTTACTAATCCAACTATATCTATTCAGCGACTTACGTTTAGTCCACACAACAAACACATTCCTAACTCCGTCGGATTAAACAAATTCAACAAATTAATTAAAAAAATCGCGTAAGTAAATCCAAGTAGTCGGACTGAAAAATCAGGCATTTTTTGTGGGACTGATCGTGAAAGCAGACTGGATAGGACTAATTTTGGTGCCACGGCATCAGAGAGGTGCCAAACGGGTGCCTACCTTCCACTTTTGGTGATGACCATTTCAGTGCCCAGCCCGTGGAATTGATCCCAGAGATCCTTGCTCTCCAGCTCCACCTTGGGATCGTCGACCACCCCGTCGTCTTCGGGGGGGCCGGGGGGCGGCATCTGGCAATTGCCGGGGGAGAACATGTCCTCGGGGCTGAGGGGGGGAAAGCGGAGGGGAAAGGGGCCGCTGCCGGGGGGGCCCAGGCCGGGCGGAATGGGCAGGGTGGAGAAGTAGGGCTGGGACGAGGCCAGGAGGGGGTTCATGGGGAAGTCCGAGGCGCCGCGGGGCATGAAGAACGGGTGGTAGGCCATGCTGTCCGCAGGGGGCTCGTGAAATCGCATGAAGCACAGCGAGGGTTACGGTAGGGCAAATGGGAACGGGTGTTCAGCAAGCAACCATGTTCAGACAAAACCTGCTGAATTCTGCACCTCTTGCACCGCTAATGTTTATACAACTGCATTTCAGCAGTCACGTGAGCTCGTCGCTGATTGGCCCACTAGAGGCAGGCGTCTGTGATTGGCCAGCGGCTTTCCCAGCATCAGCCAATCAGCGCACAGCTCAGCGCCCGTACTTTCTCCGCTGCCGGGCGGCCGGTTACGTCTCGAATTACGCGGAATCCGGCGAAATGGGCAGTCGCCGCCAAATTTGTCAGCGAATCGAGCCCCGCGGAGCCACTAATGCCTTCCGTCTCCAGCCACTAAGCGCTATTGTCTGCTGACTGACTAGGCCCGCCTCCTACCGTAACCCTCCCTCCTTCCTTGTGGGTGCCTTGGCCGCCGCAGGTCAATAGGTCACACAAACTTAATCACACTTCAAGTCATGTATTATTCACTCACCTTCTTTCCACTCTTCTTATTATCATTTGCTTGTAATTTCATTTGACACTTACGTAATAGTTTTTCTTATGCTACTCCGCTGTATATTATGGGTTCATTCTTGCCAAAGTTTTACTAACACTGAGGTACAAATTATGGATATATATATTACGTAATAAGGTACTGATCGTACACGTTCAGACTTATTGCTAGTTACTTCATTACGTAACATAAATCTAGTAGGTATGTACACCATCCTAGTTTTTGGCTTCTTTGGTGTAAAAAGTGGTGACACAATGACTTTTGCAAACCATTCACACATCAAACACAACTTTTTAATGAAATTTTAAATTATAAATTCCTTTTGATAGTTTTTTTCCAAATTTCAATCCGTTTGCCCTAATGGGTTCTGCTGGACTCCTGGGGTGGCGTTAATTCCTAAAGTTGCGAAACGTATCATTACTAAAGTCGGTTTTGGTGTCGGCACAAATGACGACCGACAAAAAACTGCCACGTTTGTCTGCGTTCGTTCACACTTGTCCTTAGAACATAGGAACAGGGACAAGGACAGATTTCGGTCAGCTGCTGTGAAGAATTGACACAATCGTTTTGTCTAGTTTGTTGCGTACGAAATAGACTCGACCCCACCTTTCTTCGTACCTAACATTAGCTTTTTTGGCCATGTTTGTATGTAGTTTACTCAGAAGTGCTTAGGGACAAAAGGATAGGGACAAGGACGAGTATGAACCGAGCTTTACGGGCATCTGGTGAGAGTGCGTACAGTGAACTATATACAGTTCATGTGGAATTGATGGTCGCGCGCGTGAGACGTTGTGGTGTCGTTAAAGTGACATTAACAGGTCTACACTCTTGCATTCTCTGCCTGACAGACTCACGTTTTATAGCTTTCTAATGATAGGAAATTGTGTAGACGATATTTGTGTAACGGATTTGAAATATGTAGTTGATGATCCAGCCAAGACACCAGCTGGGGCACAATCAGGGGCCTGTTGCTCAACTTTAAAAGTCTTACAATTGTAACAATATTGTTTTGAAAGTGCAAAATCAGATGCATCTGCATCATTATACTGCAAAGGTGTAAAATTGCACACTTGCCACAAACTCCAAAAACAACGTCTGTATTCCCAAAGTGGGGTACTGTACAAAACTGTTACAAAATTCCAGTGGTCCTTACGTAGATGAAACCGTTGAGATTTTGCGTTTCATATTTTATGTCCAAAATTTTAATTTTTCTATTTTTTGCCAACAGCAATTACTTCAACTTTCATACAGATGTACGGCATATAGTTGTTGTGTAAGTAAGTGCATAAAACGAACACGTTTATATAAAACTTTTAGCAAAACTTTACAACCAATAAGTTGCAGATATTATTGTTGAAAAGTGCGAATTTGAACAACCCTTTTTAAGTAGTCTAAATTGGCGTCTTATGTGCAACTTTGACACCATTTTCAAACTTACACCAAAACGCCAATTAGCATTTAAAATCCTCACAAGTTTACTGCGATGTTTTGTTTAGTTCGCTATGGTGGGTAGTGCGTTACATACTGTAGATAGGTAATAAAGAACTGTAGACTAGTGAGTTTTAGTCAGGAAGCAGAACCACATAGAAAGGTTCACTTACGCAGTCTGACTCCCAACGTAAGCCGTAAGCGACTTTAGACATCTATGAATGGTAATATACTACCGTACTACTCAGTGTCTAAGACGTGCAGCGTGACAATACGGTCTGTAGACGTGGCAGTCTGGCGGGTGTAAAGTACGTAATTAGTTGTTGCATTGTTGTACCTGTGAAATGGGCAATTGGAGGTGCGACGGATGATATATAATTGGCGGACAGGCGTCAGCCAATACACCCGCAGCTATGAAACATCAATTAAGCAGGTTTCGTGACGCCCAACCCTGGCGACGCAACCAGACAAACTGATAACACATGCCCGCCAAGGCACCGCATTTGTCAGACCGCTGTCCACCTTAAACTATATAATTCCTTTCGTCACTTTTTGAGAAATGGATTTGCTTTTTCGAAGGGGTAAATATTAGAGGTACATTTTTATCTGATATTTAGGTACGTAAACGGAACACATTAAGCACCCATTAGAGTGGAATAGACCGCAGTTAATTTAGTATAATCTCAAGTTTATATGGAGGGTGGACTTATTACATTCTACATTGATTGCGTTGGTTTGTAAGTATGAACATATAAGTATTTTTGCCTGTACCTAGACTTATGATGGTGTCTGAGAAAACACGACACAATAGTTTCCATGTAATTGTGTGATTGATATGTTGGCATTAGTACCCCACTGGGCCCCAGTTCGATCCCCACCATCCCAGTGCGTCGCTGCTGTAGGTAGTGCTGTGTTGCCAACTGTCTCTCTCTCCCCGACCATATATCACCACAGCAACGCGCATATTTTTGCACTTGCAACTTTTCAGGCACTATTTTTCATGCGATCTCTGCGGGACGATATAATAGGGCAAAACTGCACCCAAATTTCGCAGGGGGGTCGGCCCAGGTAGTGTCCGATAGATCACAGTACCTAGAAATACTGTATGCTAGCAGTAGCTGTGCAGGGGTACAAAACGATGGGTTGTGGGACCCCCTGGCAACACGGAGACACTGGAGCCCCCTCCTTGGGAATATCAACGCACTACAGTCTATCTCTTGGCCGTAATGTGTCGGTGGCACACAGCAGCACCTAGTTTCACGGTTTGGGCGTTAAAAAAATCTTCCAAAACTGTAAAATTGACAACTATAGGTGTGATTGCTGACAAGTTGCGCCTATGAACCGGTTTGCGATGAAATGGTGTTAATTGACTGTTAATGTCCCACAAGGGGGGATCGCACACACAACACATCAAACCCCAGCACACAGACAGCACTGTAGCTTCAACTAGTCGCGTCGGCGTCTAGACTCTGATGTTGCCTGCAACAGTTTGAATCCTGCAACCCCTTGCGGCAACGTCTCCCTGCACTGCGAGTCTGTGTGTGTCCCTAATTATACCTATGAAGCTGCGTTAAACTGTGTGTTAAGAGACAATAGAAAATGTGATATAAATTTTAAAACTTTCTTTACTTGCTGTTATTATAGGTGTCAGTTTTAGTTTGGCGGCGGCGCAGAGTGCGAGCGAGAATGAAGGATGAATTACGATCCACAACAGCGAGCAATTATGCCCCGGCAGGCGGCAGCACACCAACTAAATACGTATTGCGGATTGCCTGCCCTGCCGGATATACCAAGAGTACACAATGTCTACTTCACAAGTGTGTCTCTTCTAGAGTAGACATTATGTACTCTTGCTGCAAGCACCACTACAACTCATCGCACAGGTCTACACACAAATACAGTACCCATAAAAATTAATTGCAACAGAGTCCGGAGTCACTTGATTCTGGAGTCAAAGTATATAACTATATAATACATACTTTGACTCCGGAATCAAGTGTATCCGACTCCACTTTGACTCAGCAGTCTATAGTGACTGTGGTCGGTACCTGCTGTACATATACACATATGCGAACATGATACCAAAGTACATACATATGTAGTTACATCAAAAAGATTTTGACTCCGGAATCAAGTGACTCCGACTCCACTTTGACTCCAGGCTCTGTAGCAAGAAATTTTGGACTTTACTGTACATGGCTGGTAGCCACAAAGCACTGACTTAGCAATAGTTTGCAGCAATGTGTTGCAAGCCCCAGACAAGTAGTGGGTTGTGCGAATTCGATACAGCTGTGTTGTGACTGGAGTGAGCAAACACTCGTGAGTTTAAGCCAACAGAGTTTCCGCTGCTTCAAAGGCCCGCCCCCGGCTTCACCTCCCCTCCACCCTCGGCGGCGCCGGACACTCCACCACTCCCCCTCAACTGTGACCCAATCAAAATCACGCCCAAGGCTCAAACACTTCAAGACCGACCTATCGACAACTGTTACTGTATATACTGTACTGTATATATATACGTGTGTTGCAGGCAGGGTGGGCAGCGTACAGTTGCTCAGATTAGAACTTAGTTACATTAGAATGGTTTTTTTAAAATTATGTAAGAAAATAACGTAAAAAAAGAAATGTAAGCAGGCTTTGGGCATCGATTTTTAGGGATATTTTGTAACATTGGAATGAAAACTTAATATGAAATAAAGTTACTGAAATTCACCACTCTAAACTCAAATTTTAGATATTTTTTTAGTCATCAGATGAAAATCCTGAAAACCAGTCCATACGCGATTTATTCGTGGTTGCCGTGAGATTCGTGCTACTAATTTTTATTAATTATATTGTTATTATTTTCTGCATTATTGTTATTTTCATTTTTATATCATCTGTTTTTTACTTGCTTTTGCAATATCGTGTTCGTTTTTTACATATTTATTTTGGTTACATACACTTATTTCCTGAGTTATTATTGTTTTCATTTCCACATTTGTTTTTATTTGTTTTCGCAATATACTGTCCATTTTATTTCTTCTTTGTTTTGTTGTCACACATATACATATGTATTTTATCATATTATTGCTGATGTAACACGTACATAAAGGCTCATGTTACGTATTTGTTGACCGATTTAAACTAAAGATACAATACCAGTGACAAACTAAATGCTTTCGCTATGTCAGATTATCCATAAATATTGACAGAAAGAGGCGGTGAAACCCAAAGTTTCCATCAAGCAAAGTCCGAAGAGATAAGCCTTCAGCCACCCACGTTGGGCGGTCACTGTGTTGGTCGACGCGGAGAGGTGTGTTGGGCAAACAAGTCAGGAGTCAAACTATACTGTTACAAACCACTTCACCTGACCTTTGTGTCTGGCGGCACTGTTGAAGGGGTCACATTCTAGGGGTCGGGAGAGGGGGCAGGTCCCACGATAATTATCTGTTATTATATCCCCGATCACAAATATACGTAAGCACACTACTATATATAGCATACGTACATAAGTAGATTTTAAAAGGAAGTCTAGAATAACGGCATGGTATTGTTGACGTTCAATTGCCTATCACTAATTTACCGTCTCCCGTGTAATGCATCTGCAGCTCTATTTAGTGTTGTCTCTGCAGTAAGCCCCTTAGCAGTGTCCTTTTGACGGTGGGTGTGCGTGAAATGCCCGTAATCCGTTTAGTGCTAGTGGCCACCGAAGGGCACATAATCCCCTGTCTACCAGTCAACCCCCATTGTTCCCCCACTAATCCCCAAACAACACTGCTGGGATACTCTGCGGTTGGCGACCCAACGGACTACCGTAATACAGTACATCAGTTAGTGATTGGCAATTGATAGTTTGATGAAACATTAGGCCGACAGGTTTTGTCTACATATAGATATGTAGTTATGCAACTATATCCTGCAAAGACAAATTATATATCCAAAATTCATACAAAGACCCGTCCAGTGTGTTGGAAATAGGCGATTTATTAAGCGCGCCGCTGCAAATCAGTAACAAAACTGCGCACACAGTTCCTTCAGATAGGTATGTAGCAGGGTTGGTTTTTTTCCGGAAAAAATTATGGCCGGAAAAAAACCGGTTTTTTTCCGGTTTTTTTCCGAGTTTTTTTCCGATGTCCAAAAATGATGGTAAAGTAGTTCTGAAATGTAATCTTACATTTTGCGTCTTAGTAACTTCATTATTATTCACAGGTGACTCTTCAATGGTTATTACGCTTCTTCTGGACTAGATAGATGCTATAACTACCATAATAGCCCGTGTTTCTGTTTTAAAATTTGTCTAATTAGTTATGATGGGGTAGGAAGGAGTGTAGGACTAAGGTGGGGTAAGTTCGCTGTCAGTTTCTGTTTACTGGTGGGGTTCTAAAGTCGACAGAAGAGTGAATGGTTCTGACATTGCAAACTGCAAAGTGTATTCAAACTCTGCCATTCAGGGTGGCCGGTGGGTATTCTAACCTTTGAAGAATTAATGTACTTAGCAATTCAAAATTAGACTCTTACTTGGATTTAAACAATTTTTGCCTAAATTCACAAAAAACGGGAAAACCGCCATATTATATACTTTTCGCCAAAAAAGGTCAGAATTGCGTCTAGAGAAAGGCTTTCTTGGGTCAAATAGAACAGCTCAAACCCCTGGATAATTGCCTAAAAGTTCTATGCTGTTGCATTCTGGTTAAATATTTTGATTTGTTGTCGAAATGTACGTGTATCAATACGAAAATTTATCCATTAAATAAATGTATAACCTTATAGGGATTTGTTTGTTAGTATTAATAGGGCGTATGATTAAATGTTGATCCAATTTCGCTGATTGAATGGAGATCCGTTAATTGAAAATGAAAAATTCAAGTGAAACGTTGAATTTAATTTTTCGTAAAATTAAGTTGTTTTTTGCTGGCTTGTTGAAAGGAAACAACCGCTCGAGGTTACTTAAGATAAAGTAGTAAAAAAATAAGCTGGTCCGACGTCACGAAAAATGTAATATTAAAAATTATTGCCAACTAGTTCAATAACCTTCATTAGTCACAAAAACGTCTTACTTTTGTATTTCTAAACGATTTTAAGCATTTTGTGCAAGTTTAACCTTTACTGGACTAACTTATAAGTTTCGAGTTTTTTTTCCGTTTTTTTCCGACCCATCGGAAAAAAACGGAAAAAAACGGAAAAAAACCGTTTTTTTCCGGGAGTTTTTTTCCGGTGCCCAACCCTGGTATGTAGACACTTTTTGGATGGATAGAAAATTTTACAGCTACATACATAATATGAACCAAATTTATAAGTTCAGGGGCCCTTTTTTCTATCAGGGCTTGCCTCGAGAGATCAGATCTAATGGGAGGCTTGTTGAGTATTTGGATTCTGGGGGTTCCAAATCCCCCGTAGCTTTTGTGCTAACCAGAGATGGAACCGGGTCACTAAATTGTGACCCGGTGACCCGGTGACCCGGTAGACCCCCTGACCCGGTGACCCGATGACCCGGTGACCCGGTTTTAAACAGACCGCTATTTGATAGTAGAAATGCCAAAAAAAACCGTGGAACCAGGTTTTTAGAGTTTTTTAGACATTGCGTAACCGTTTCAGTTCAAAAGAAGTATAGATATTCGTACTTCTTACGAACAAAAAGTGAAATCCAAGTAGGGATGAATTTTTTGCGATACTAAATTAGCTGTTTTACGACCACTTTTCTGTTTTTACGGGTACATTTTCATGTATCACCAACCAAATTTCCCTGCTAAAACTGGCGATTTTGGCAATAGCTGCATCTTGTCTGACTTTCGTCCAATATAACGGCTATAGCTGTAGTCATAGCTGCGACGCATTTCTGTTCATACTAAATCGCCGGGGCTATCGCGGAGATACGAAATTGGTTATAGTCAATTAGCGGTTATTGGTTACAATTTTTGGCGTTTTCTGTGTTAATTAGCGACATTCCTTTTATGCCGAACCGCCAAGTACCTGCAGAGGGAGGCGGGGGCGGGTGGTCCTGATCTTGCCCAGGAGGGGGGTGCAAAGAGCCTGTGGTGACGAGTTTCTTAAGTATCCACTTAGCTGCAATCAGGGGGGTATTGCGGTATGCAGTCAGTGATACATGAAAATAAAGCCTTTTTACGACAATCACAAATTCTAAACATGGGAGATATTTTATATTTGAAGGTGGCTCCGTTTCTTGCACTAAATTCCAGCTCCCGATAGCGATCTATGCAGTTAACCCTTTAATGCCCAGAGTATCAATGGCTAGACAGCATCATTCTGAAACCTTCTAGTTTTCTGGACATTGCTCGAGCTATGTGCGTCGTAGAGACATCGCAAAACCACCAGTTGATAGTGAAATAAATAGTGAACAAAACATAATCAGTCGATTAGGGGTTTTTTGAGTTTGAAGCGCTCAAAGTTAAGAATTTGTAAAAATTAAAGCAAATCAGCAGTATATATGTGTGCAAAAAGCGTGATTTAAAAATCAGTTAGTCCACAAATAATGGCCGCGTTTAATATTTCCTCCGGAATATTGACAATCAGTACTCACAATGTAACATCTTCTCACTCAGCAGAAGAGCTTGTTGAATCAATTTTTCAACATCCACGAAAGCAATTCAGTCATTATACAAGGCATAGTGGTAGCCTAACGAACGCAAAACCACGGTAAAAGATGTGTGAAACACACTCAGCACAGTGACACTTTAACGCTAACACTGTGTTAAAATTTCAGAATTAAAATTAAAGACCTGTTGGGCTGTGGCCCAACAGGAAAAATTCTGGTTGTCTGAAAAAGTCTGTGTCG
The DNA here is from genome assembly GCA_030248245.1 of Trissonchulus sp. WLG1_4. NCBI lineage: Eukaryota > Metazoa > Nematoda > Enoplea > Enoplida > Ironidae > Trissonchulus > Trissonchulus sp. WLG1_4. The sequence goes on from JASANF010011594.1 coordinate 64,557, forward strand.
GACCGGGTCAGCTCCCTTGACCCGGTGACCCGCTGACCCGGAGCGAAAAGTGACCCGAACTGACCCGATGACCCGGTGACCCGGTGACCCGGTTCCATCTCTGGTGCTAACATCTGCTATGGGGTCTACAACGCTGTGTTATGCACAGTCAGTTTGGTTGTGTTGTGTCAGTCTACAGTAACCCCCGTGTCTCACAAAGTGTACAAGGGAGCGAACGAACTTGAGACCGGCTTGGTTTTAAGCCGACTGCATTACGTGTGAGAATTTTCACATTAGCCGTTGAACGGGCTGGGGCCGGGACTCAGGCTTAGAAGCTACAAATGTCACTAAGAAGGCAACCTGCTCCGCCGGAGGGGTCCTGTGCTCTCTCTCCTCCCCACCCCCCCCCTCCACTTAACTTCACTTTTACTCAAGCAAGTGCAGCACGAGCTAGTCCAGACTAGGGTGCTGCACGCGGTTGAGTGTCCCGGCCGGGGCGGGGGCAGGTGTCTGGTCCCCTGGCGTCCCCAAGTCTGCTAGATTGTGGCCAACTTAACAGCTTTTCCTGCTATCAGCCGGCCGGCTTAATGGCAGACAAACCAGGTGTCCGATTTCCCCCACTTTGTCTCCGCTCAACTCAAATATCTGCTCGGCCCACTGCCCACACAAGAAATAAACAAACTTGGCTACACCTGCCACCAACTGAGGGCGCCTGGGGACTGCGAGCCAACCCAGAAGGCGCCGGGGACTAAACCAACATTACCCAATCAGCACCAGATCATTATATACCCTGAGGGTACGACCTAAAGTCTGACAAAAAATAGTTGCACCACTTGAGAAGACGAAACATGTGATTTCGTTACGAAAAGCATAGATTTTGACTATCAAGAGTACAGCAAGTAGTTGCAGAAGTCATGCCACTAAAATAAGCAAGTGGCGCATCTACTTTTTGTCAGACTTTAGGTCTTTGCACGATTGCTTAATGAGCGCAACTTGACACTGCCCAAGTGCTAGCGCCATGGGACAGAGTTTGATATCTAAGTTGCAAAATGCCGTTTGGAAATCTTCTCATGCGGCTAATGTGTAGCTACAGTAGACATTGGGCATTGATAATATTTGCTCAGCCATAATTGGGTAACACCAAGGATTAAACAAATATCCAGTTTCATCTATAATCCCCCATTCCACCAAAGTGGCTCCAAATCCGATTCAAGTCTGCAAACTTCGCATGCTGCTTTCAAAATGTGTCCGTCCATTTACAGAACCAACAAGCAATCCTGGCTAAACAATATTGCCTACCTAACCAATACCATACCTAAAATATCGCCGGGTAGGCAAAACTACCTTACGTAGACAATCCGTGTAACATGGTAGTTTCCATACGGTAACCTAATGGGAAGTTGAAGAGAACATGAAAATATGCGTTTTGCCAATGTGTATACTGTGTACCAGGCACTAGGCAGTACACAACGATCAAGCAGTGATAATCTTTCTACACATATTTGCATACAGTATTATATAAAGTAGGTTTATATCATACCTGTCTTGAAATTACAGTGCAATAACTAACGACAATAACTAAGTGCACGCTGCTAGATTCACAGCGTGCCGTATAAGTTAGTTATAGCACTGCTGTAGGCGTGCATCTTAGTTATTGCACTGTTATTTCAAAACAGTTATAACATAAGTACATTATAATACTTTGTAGCATGCACTCAGGAATCATTTGCACTGGCACGTGAAGCCCGCGTGCATAAACTCGTGCGCTGCGCGCACTCGTTTATGCACTTGGAGCTTCACGTAACAGTGCGTATAAATTACTGAGTGCACTCTACATCGTGCTATAACCTACACATATATTAATATATGTGGGTATATAATATGTCCTAAGGATACAGGATAGGTATACAAAGGATACAAATCTGCCAAACTTGTGTCTTTATAAACCGCTGCGTTTCGAATGATTCATATCTTAGGCACTCTGCATGAGCTGACTGTGCATTATTTTAAGAGTCAATGTAACTGTCCAAAGTGACCTTAATGACCTCAGCTAGGGAGGCCAAAGTGTCACTCATGTCTTGGGGCCAATTCCTAAAATGGATTAAACGGATTTGATTAAAATTTGTTTGCCCAATAACTTATCTCAATGTTAAGGTAGACTTAAAAAATTTTGTGCACAGGCGGGAGGCGCTACAAATAATTGTTATCGCAAATTTCGTATAAATTCATAAAGTATGTCATGAGTTATTGGCAAAACAAATTTTTATCTAATCCATTTAATCCATTTTATGAATTGGCCCTTGGTCACACCAAGAGTACATAGTATAAAAAGTATGACACTCTTCCCTATTTTAGCTAATCGGCCGGAACGATGCTCCGGCCGAAATAGCCCTTTTACGCCTTGATTTCACGGGGGCACCCACTTCTGCCTCTGAAATCAAGGCGTAAAAGGGCTATTTCGGCCGGAGCATCGTTCCGGTCGGTTAGCTAGAATAGGGAAGAATGTCATACCAACTCGTCCCTATTATGTACTCTTGGTCACACTGACACAGGAGTACGTCATCTCCCCCTCCATGCCTCATCACCTCAGCACCGTATTTCCTCAGCCCAATTTCCTTGGCATAATAATGTTCAGTTTGAGTTTGGAGTTGAGTCTGAAGTTATTTTCTTGGCTGCTGACAATTTGGGGCTCCCTGGGGGGGCTGTGGGGAAATTGGGGCCAAGTGTGCCTGATATTACGCCTGGCGTGCGGCTCATTACAGCACCAGCCGAGTCCGTGCTCCCCGGGCCAATACCAATTAACATCCAATAATTCCGCCTAATTGTCACAACACAACGCCGCCCTGATTGGGTCAAGTCCACGCACACATACGCACAACCAAGCATACTCTCTCACCAAGAGTACAGGATAGGATTATGTACTCTTGCACTCACTGACGTCAACACACAAAAACTTCAACCACAGTAAACTGTAAGATATGGTGTTATGCAAGATGCAATGGATATACCTTGATGGGTTATGCCCAGAGATGCACGGGGGGAATCTTTGAGGGGGGGGTGCCCGACCCCTGGCGCAACGGGGGTGGTCCCTAGTTTCGGCCATTTTTCGGCGATAGCTGAAAACTTTTCCGAATTTTTCGATTTTCAACTCATTTTTGGGGTACTTTTTTGGCCGCAGGCGAAAATTTTTTGCAATTTTTTAATTTTTTACGCATTTTTGGGGCACTTTCTTGGCCATCAGAGGGGGGGTGGGGGGTTGAGGGGGGGGGGTGCCGGATATCTGAGGGGGGGGGGGGTGCCGACCCCCCTCAGGGGGGGTGGATACCCCCCTACCTCCCCCCTATGTGCATCTATGGTTATGCCCGTTTGGCCTTCAGCCGTATGTGCGTGCATCCGTACTAAACCGCACAATTTCACTTAGTCCGTATGTCCGGCAAAGTTAAATTCAATTCAACTCTGCCAGAAGTCAAGGGCTTACGGCTCAAAAGTGTGAATCGCACCTTTGTCCGTATGAACGTATGTACATCCGTATGTATATCCCAATGTCCGTTCGCTCTAACAAGTATGTATGCATTGAAAAACGGGACAAAACGGGCTTTGTCCGTATGCCCTACCTACAACCGTTTGTCCGTACATATGCCGATGCCCTACTGGCGTTTGAATCGACCCTTACAGACAAGTACAAGCATCGGTTCTCTATTATGAAGCAAATCTTTTTTACGTCTTTTTAAATAATTTTCCCACTCAAACATATATGCAATCGCAAATCACAATCGAACACTGTTGATTAAAAATTAATCGGTCTCTACGATGAACTGTTGGAAACTTTGGTGCATTGTGACAACGGCGAGAAATTATAAGTTTGGATTTGAAGCCTGACAATTTTTGACATCTTCAATTACATGTCAAACTCAACTTTTTCACAACACATCACGTGTCAGAATTTCAAACCTTTTTTCGCCAGTTATTAAAAAATGTGAATTTTTTCCAAAAACCATTCACACTTGACTAGTAATTTACGACAGATTTAAGTTGACAAAAGGTACACTATGACATGCACTGCCCGCAGTACAGTAGGACAGTACTATATTACAGTAATACTCTGCAACTGATCAATAGATTCCCTAAAGCCTGTCATAATAAAAGTCAAGTTTCTGACGCACAAAACTCATATGAGATCTCAAAAAATTCGATTATGCTCGGCTTTACGCAGTACCCAAAATTCTCTAAAATTTGAATCCTAAGTGATAATTTTTCATGTTTCGTTGGCCAAAAAAACTGGCGACTCGCGCACCGCGGGTCGACCCACAGCTCAAATTTTCCAACCCGACCCAACCCAGCCCGCGGGTACCCACGACTCGCGTCCACCCCAGTACCAGGTTTAGGCATGTCCCGCTTCCCGCTCATTATGGGAATTCAGATCTCACTGAATTCACCTCAAGTTCCTACCTCACCGTTCACCGTTCTATTCTCACGGTTCGCAGAATAGGTACATATGTAATAGTATTACAGGCTCCACACCTTCATATACAGTATATGACCTTACCACTATTACCTACATAGCTCTCTATCATATTCCATACACACACAAGTTTATACACGTGCTATAATGTAGGTGATTATGTGATGATCAGTTAGAGTGTCATCTCTGGTGTAATGCGATCTGGGTGCTCGGGATCTAAAAAGCGGCGCTCGGTGTTGACTTTGTGCGGCTTAGAGGCAGCCCTAATGGCGCACTCAGCCAGAATGACTTGCCCGACCGCCCTCAGTTGACAAAAATGACAGATTAATTGGCGTTACAGCCGCCACCGCCCATCAACAGCAACCACAGGCGTTAGGGGGGCACTCTATGTATGTGTAGCAGCTATGGACAGATGGTACCATGGCAGTCAAAAGAGGGGTGGACGGAGCAGTGGGTGGGACACTGGGGGGGTGGGCATGTGGCACCTATGGAACCCCCCTTCCCCCCAGGCCCCCTCGCTGATGCTGAAACACGATCTCTCCGCTCAAGTGCGCTCGAATGGGCTGTGCTAATGAAATACGGCAAACAGATCAGGGAGTGGCTCAGTTACAGTCAGCAGTCAATATGGTTGGTGTCAGTTTACATCGGGGCTAAGGGTGGCCAAATACATACATACACAGTATAGTCTATAACGGTGATGTCGAACAAATCTAAAATACTATGGTCATACGCACAATTGCAGGGAATGTCGTATTTGGTAGTTTTGTCGGCTGAACGGACATATGGCTGCAAGTATGAATCGACCGTAATAGTTACTGTACTGGCAACTTTTTTGACATATGTACATACTAAACATATACCACTCAAGTACATATGTCCCAGGTGCGCGACTTACATAAATTAGCATGTAGCGCTAGCCTGAGACATAAGGAACAAGCAAAGCCTAATGCAAAAGGAGCTTGGAAATATCAAACCTATATTTTCACTCTGTGAACCAAAACCTGTTGCGCAGCAGATAGTCATCTGCACGAAGTAATATCGTCATCAACTGACAGTTGCAGCTTTTTTTTCATGTACTGAACTGCATGTTTTGTTTATTAAAAGTCGCAGTATACGCATAAGTATAATCATGCTAATGAGAATCAAAATCACTGAATTTAAACCACACCAAAAACTGCAAACCTGTACACAGCAATATTTGCAATAACATAATTGCTCTCTAACATGGGTTACTGCAATCCCGTTTCATTGATGACCGTTCTAATTCATACAAATGATTGCGTCAACCGGTCGTCCATAAATCTCTGACAACTGCTCGTTGCTATAAAATGTATCAACTGACGATGCATTTGGGCAACTTTTGGAAGCTCGTTTATGCCTTTTAAATATCGGTCCCTACGTCGACTACGTATGTAGCAGCTTTTCGTATGCTTGATGATTGAAATAATGAATCAATTTTCATTGGGTGCATTGATATTGCCATTTATAAACGCTGCAAGTAACGCCGTGCTTGCCATAAGAATGCACTCTGAGCCTGCATATTTGTGTTGGCTGTTGCAGTGGTAGTGGTCTTGTTTGTGACAACGTGCCAAAAATAAATTCCATTTTATCTTTATTCTAAAATACGCTTTATGTGAGCTGTGAACAGTGGATAAATTGAGACTATGCAAATAATGTGAGATGAACTTTCAAAGTGAGACCTGTGTGAGACTTTACTGCAAGTTTACTATGCAATCAGTCAAACGAAAAGATATCCAATGTTATGAATATTAGATTAGTGACACAAAAATTTTGCAACTACTATTTCATCTTGTCTCTGGACATACTCATGTATCATATGCAAATGAGCTTCAGGTTTTGCGTTTACTTTAGCCGTACGTTACGGATGTGCTCCTACGTACGTAGGTAAGTTACAATGACACGTAAACAATGAACAGAGCTGTAGAACAGACACATTTGGAAAGAACGCTGACGCTCACCTGCAACCGCATAATTACACTGATAAAAATGCACAGAGACGCACACACAATTCTCATTTAGTTGCACGTTATGTATTTTCCGCACACCTCATTCTAAAGAAGCCTGCTGCGCTGTGGCGCAGCAGGAAAAATAACTTAAGGTGTAAGTTGTCTACATACAAATCAGTCGTTTTGTACACATTGAACAGAAGCGAATTACAACATACAAATAGTTTTGCTAAGGCTACAAGATCATGGTGATCCGTTTGTGGTGACTGGTAAGAGAACATTTTCAGAATATATTAAACCCCGCACAATTTTTTATTCTTCTTGAATGGCATTAACAAGGTATAAACGAAACAAAACCGAGACTTCCAATCCTCATAGGTATTAGATACATAATGTAGATACTAGATATCGGTCAAAAAAAACATTAGCGACCCGCGCAGTCCGAAGTGGGTACTCGCGGGTTACCGACTGCTCAAATTCTCCGACCCAACCCAGCCCGCAGGTATGTGCATTGTACCCCTCCCTGATCGTATGTAGCTATATAAGGAAAGAGAGACACAAGTTAATGATAACTTGATATTGCTAACGGCTTGCCTCCGTGTGCACACTGTTTTAAATACAAAAGGAACTCTAGAATTATCAAAAATGTAAGACAAAAAAACAAAACAGAGCACAACAAAAATTGCACAACGAAACAAAATACAATCAAGCATGGCTCAATGAAAACCAAGTTTAAAACAATCGCATTGAATGACGAGTCTAGAACACACGTGGACGCGTGCAGTACAGGGGTGGACGCGGGTCGAAATTTTCGACCAGCGACCCAACCCAACCCACGGCTCGACACTCGTGGGTAACCCGCGACCCAACCCGCGCCGTAAAACCCGACCCGCGACCCACTTTGACCCACCACTCTATAACCATAACGTACATTATACAGGGGCGTTTAGCCAGGATTTTGAAAAGGGGGGGTCGTACCTTGTCCTTGCTGACTTATTTAAACTCACTATTGCGGGGTCTGAGCTCAGCCCCCAGAATCCAATTATTTTTACACTTTATTGGCGAAGTGGCTTACACGACAAAATGTAAATTTGGTCGTTTAAAGTAAATAAAGTAACTGTTGCGATGGTCTAGGGGCGGCAGCCCCAGAAAAAATTTTCAATCGAACCACCAACCTTATGGTTATCAAGCGTATATACCTACACTCTGTCGCTAAGCCACCAAGTCATCTAGAATACTGGCAATAACTGCAGGTTTTGAACGAACGACGAAAACTTGCTCAAATGGGGCACAGTGAAAATGTAGGTATATTGAGCAATAATTGAATTATAGAAAAAAGGGGGGGGACTAGATAGAATAACAAGCAGGCCCCAAAAGGGGGCAAGGTTCCTTCGCTGAGTGAAAATTCTGCTTATTTTACCCATAGGAATTTCAGATTCGCTTTTACTTGTCTGTATTTCCATGCATAGAATGCACTAAAATCTGTGTACATTTGATTTTCACATTCAGAGCTTTTGTGTTGAAATTACCTATAAATTTAACAATTTTCTCGAAAAATCATGCCATATAATTGCTGGAACTGCTCGTGATTACAGCACGCAGTCGCATATTTGACAAAGAAAACTCCTGCCAAAACAGTTTATGCTGACAAAAGGGGCAAGGTTCCTTCCCCGGTGTCTACCTTTCAGGTTTAAATGAATTGGTTCTCTATTCCATACATAGTTACCGTAAGCTATACTTTGTATCTTACTCTACTTTATAACTAGCATATACATATAATTACTTAACCTAAATACGTCGTACGTACAAATAAGTGATGCAGGATGTTAAGCATCCCGCTGCACGAGCCGTTTGGCTCAAAAGTGACACTTTGATCTGAGCTGAGCAAATCAGCTTTAAAAACAAGAAGCGATAAACAGTGTTTTCTAATGGCCCTTATATACTGCTGGTGAAACATCCCGGTGCCGATTTTGAAAAAGTACAATGTTACAGCAGTGTACTTCGATTATTGATTTTACTGCATATACGCAGACAAAAATCAGCAGGCAGCTCCCAAGCTAAAAATACACGTAAAACATACTGGCCATGCAGCCTGCTCAGTAGCGTTAAACGCTATGAGCAGTTGATTTCAAAACAATAGTTCCTTCTCTAGAAGGAACAAAAAGAAAATGTTAGCATGACACTGAACAGTGTAATTGATATACTTATATAGATAGATTGATAGGCTTTCAGGTGGCCTGTAGCTCAATAGGAAGGTAGTTGAACTGGTAACCGATTGGTTGGCAGTTCGATTCTGACCAGGCCACACAACTTTTTTCAATCTGGAGAGCTTTCATGCTGGAACACCGTTCTAAACCGGCAATAGCCGAGCTATAGCCCGGCTATAACGGCTATTCCTAGTCAAAACGCGGCTATAGCGCTAATAGCCGATTGCCAGCGCGGGCTCATTAATTCTGTGAAATGGCTATAGCCGGGCTATACCGGCTATTTCTAGTCAAAACACGGTAATAGCGCTAATAGCCGATTGACAGCGCGGGCTCATCAGCTCTGTGAAATGGCTATAGCAGAGCTATAGCCCGGCTATACCGGCTATTCCTAGTCAAAACACGGCTAGAGCGCTAATAGCCAACTGCCAGCGCGGGCTCATCTATTCTGTGAAATGGCTATAGCCGGGCTATACCGGCTATCCTAGTCAAAACACGGCAATAGCACTAATAGCCGATTGACAGCCCGGGCTCATCAATACTGTGAAATGGCTATAGCCGAGCTATAGCCCGGCTATACCGGCTATTCCTAGTCAAAACACGGCTATAGCGCTAATAGCCGATTGACAGCGCGGGCTCAAAAATTCTGTGAAATGGCTATAGCCGAGCTATAGCCCGGCTATACCGGCTATTCCTAGTCAAAACACGGCTATAGCGCTAATAGCCGATTGACAGTGCGGGCTCATCAATTCTGTGAAATGGCTATAGTCGAGCTATATCCCGGCTATCCGGCTATTCCTAGTCAAATCGCGGCTATAGCGCTAATAGCCGATTGACAGCGCGGGCTCATCAATTCTGTGAAATGGCTATAGCCGAGCTATAGCCCGGCTATACCGGCTATTCCTAGTCAAAACGCGGCTATAGCGCTAATAGCCGATTGACAGCGCGGGCTGGGCAGATTAGTAGCCAAGTAGCCAGCCTCGGTCGGGTCGCCGGGTGATTCGTTGAATTTTAAAGTAACCAAGAGTACCTATCGATGTATTAGACATGTTTTATTACACGTACGACAGGCGTACAAAGGCCCTTTGCAGTCAGCAGCAGGGCGGGGGGAGGGGTGAAGCACCTGTCTGGGGGGGGGTGAGGATGCCTTCTGGAACCCAAACCCCCCACGCCTTTCTGAGGGGGTGTAAAGATTCAAAGATAGTCTATCAGGATAACGAGGGGTGAAAATAAAGTCTTGCCGCTAATTTTATGTGAGGGAGGTATAAAGGTGCAAAAGTAACGAGGGGTGAAATACAAGCTAGCCGCTATCTCTATCTTCGGAGGCTAGTAAAAGTCGTGATACATGAGAATGTGACCCACTGTCACAGGGAAATTTTTCCCCAAAGAAAAATATCCCAAGAAAAATTTTTCGGGGGAAAAATTTCCCAGGGATAATTTTCTGGGGGGAAATTTCATGAGGCAAAAATTTCCCTGTGACACCATCTCAATGCTTCGTACACCTAGAGACTAGGCATGGGCACGGTTATCGGTTAACTGGTTAAAAGAAAATATATAATCGGTTAATTGTCAGCGGGATAAAGCGCCATTCTAAATTTTAGCAAAAGACGCCGTTTAAATGTTGAATTTAGGCTCAAAATATGAGAAACCAACAACCAACATTTGAATTTTACTCAAAAGTTAAAAAGTTGAATTTTTGTAGTAAAATATATATTTAGTTTTTAGGCTTGAAGACAAAGTGTCAAGTCAAAATTAAGTTAAAATTCACCTTTTTTGCCAAATGTTGAAAATGTGGGCAAAACAAGCCAAACCAAAAACCAACATTCGACTTTTGAAGAAAAGTTGAAAAGTCGAACTTTGGTTTTTGAAAAGCTGAATTGTGAGCTCAAAGTGCCAAATTACAATCTCAAAAAACAACATTCAAAAGTAAGATTTTTAGCGTTATTTTGATTTTAGAGCAATGGAGATAGTGACAACACTAAAACTTTGCAAAATTTCGAATTACTGTTGAATTTGTGTTTTTTTGGCCTGAAACAAATTTTTCCTCCGCTGAAAAAAATTGAAAATATCAGAAAATAGCACATTCCAAAAACCAACATTCAACTTTTTGACCAAATTCAAAAGTAGGATTTTTCGTAGTTAGATTTTCAGTTTTCGAGTGTTGTGAACAAAGTGACAACCAAAATTTCATAAAAAGCGCTGTTTTCATCTAAAATGTTGAATTTTAAGCGTTTTTACCTAAAAATTTGCAACAATTCTAAAACCAACTTGAATTTTTGCTAAAATTTAGAATGGCACTTTATCCCACTGACAGATAATCGGTTAACCGTTCCAAAAGGGGTCAACGTTTAATCTTGACCATGTGTTGTTTCACCACAGAAAAAAACCAACTTTCAGTCATATCTTATAGTCATTATGTAATTTGGTCGTACTAAACTTCTGTGTATAAATGGCCATCGCATAAGCAATAACCATTAAGTTAACGGTAGCTAAATTTGAATGGTTGTCGGTTAACCGGTTAGTGCATTAATGATTTTATTAACCGTCCCATGCTTACTAGACCTACACAACCAGAACTACATATCCATGTCAAGCACGAAACCATGACGGCATTAAGAATATACAGCTAACACTTACAGTTCGTGTCACGTTTGCATAAGCTGTTCGGGAGAACCAAGGTATACCTACGTGCAAACGGAAAGTTGAGTTAGATGTCAGTCATAACGCACACTCTAAAGCCAGACAAAAAATAGATGCGCCACTCAACATATTTGAGTGGCATGACTTCTGCGATTACTTGCTCTACTCTTGATAGTCAAAATCTATTCTTTCCGTAACGTATCGGCCGTCGTCGGCTTAACCGCGTTAAAACGTGTCATCTTGAGTCCGGGACAAAAAACTTCGGCCTCGTGTGGTTAAACAGTCATGTTTATTGTGCCTTGTTTGCCATCACAATTACTCAGAAACGATTACCATTGTCTTTGAATACTATTTAGTTCCCTGATGTTATTCTTTTGAAGCTACTTAAAATATTCTTTTGAAGCAACTTAAAATATTCTTTTGAAGCTACTTAAAAAACAGGCTTTACGACAAAAGCACAAGACACTTTAGCCCGGTTAATACTTGTACTCAGACTGAGAATGCCGCAAATTTTCGGTCAATATTCACACCACAAAAATGCTGGCATCGCCATAAACATAAAAACCTTGTTTAATAAGTACACAATTCAACACCAACTTTTAATCCACCCACAACACATTCAATAAGCTAATAAACTATATATCACTTTACTAAACAATAATTAATAAAATATGTAGTAACACTAAAGCACAGCTACTTAAGCGGTAAAATACTGAGTGCATAATATTAAGTTCAAAAACACCGGTCATACTGCAATACAATAGGTATCCAGAAAAGTCTACGGCCGTTTTCGTTTGGTAATGATTATTTGCTGCTCAGCAGGTTTTGTTTCACGGAGTGATAATATAGTTTGATATAGACTAGAAAACGCAGCACTAAACATATTTGCCCACTGTGACAGGATCGTTATGGGAAACATTTGGCTGTTGACAATCTAGCATACCTTCAACAAGGACTATATATTATTATGAACACACAAAACACTGAGATCGGTGAATACTAGGCATGACAGAACCACAAACGATAGAGCATACATGTACCAGGATTACAATTTTGGGGGCTCTCCTCCCCGATCGGTTAAAAATTTTGCAAGTAAAATTTTCACATAAAAGTGCCATTTTTACTAAATTTTTTCCCAAACTTTACGAACCCTCCACCCCGGCCCATCCGTTTTTTGTTGAGGGTCCCCCCATAAAACATGTAGTGGATAGAGACAAACATACACTGGTGGACAGGTCTTACACAGCGTTACACGAGATGTACACGTTAAATTAGTGACAGCACGACAAAACCAGCATATTCATTCAATAAAATTTTTCCATTACAATTTACTGTAATTGCAATGACGAGGTACATACATACACTGGCTTTATTGGCACAAACAAGAGTACAGTGGCTCACAAATACAAAGATAAGACGCTACTATGCTTTTACTATTCCTGGCTTCGTCTTTTTCAAGAAATCCCCTCTGCTTTGCCCTGTGCTGCGTACGTACTGACAGCACTGCTAAAGTATAGTATAGATACTGCCAATCATTGCATCATCACCAAACATAAACAAAGCAAATATCATTACAGCAAATGATTCAACTGGCCGACCCGACACACTGACTGGAATGACACGACCCCGCAATTTATGTGACGCATTACAGCAATAAACACCAGCAATTTAGACATCAAAATAATTGACGTATACACTTAAACTCTCACAACATGTATTCAAAAGTCCTGGCTTAGTCATTAGTTTATGCACTCTGCAAAATGTACAAAATATAAACCATACATGGGCAAGACCCGGGATTCACCCGGGATTTTCCCGGGTGGACCGCGCGACCGCGCAGCGGTCGGAGTTGGACCGCGCAGCCCGAGCGGAGCGAGGGATGCTCTGAGTAACAATAAGGACCGCGCGCATAACGGACGTGAGAGTTGACTGCGCAGTCTAACTGTAGATTGATGGCGCAGTCCATCTCGTAATTCTAATGACTGCGTAGTCTAACTCTAGATTGATTGCGCAGTCCAATTAGTCTGCTCAGTCTAACTATTAATCGACTGCGCAATCCTAATGACTGCGCAGTCTAATTCTAGATTGATTGCGCAGTCAAACTAGAGTTAAACTGCGCAGTCAGTAAGATTGCATGACCAATTAATAGTTGGACTGCGCAGTCCAAATAGTCTGCGCAGTGCGTAGGCGCAGTCAAACCAGAGTTAGACTGCGCACTGCGCAGTCAGTAGTATTGCGCAGCCAATAAGTGTTGGACCGCGCAGTCCAAAACTACAAATAGTCCGCGCAGTCCAAAAATACAAATAGTCCGCGCAGTCCAACTCTTAATTGACTGCGCATTCCTAATGACTGCGCAGTCTAACTGTAGATTGATTGAGCGGACCCTGCGCGGTACCCCCTTTGGTTTTATTACCCGGCCGAAAAAATTTACGATACGTCTCCAATTGACCAAATTTGGCTTGAAAAGCAAAAATTCTCAATATTTTTCCGGGGACTGCGCCCCCATACCCCTGCAACTCTATGGCTTACTATTTCTTGTTATCATCTTGCATCAAAGCCTAAGGTATGTATGCACAAGTACATCATGCTGTGTTCATGTGTAATACAACGTCTGATGTAAAGTTGCCATTTATTGTTATATATAATTTTCTGGTCGGAAAAAATTTCTGATACGTCTCCAGTTGACCAAATTCGGCCTAAAAATTAAAAAATCTCCAATCTTTTTCTGGGGGTTGCCGCCCCCAGACCTCTGCAACTCTGGCTTACTATTCGTTGTTATTAGTTTTCATCAGCATCAAAGCTTATGCATTTCTACAAGAGTACATTATGATGAATTTACTTGTGGAATTATATACTGTCAGATGTGACGTTCCCATCTTTTGTTTTTACTTTCGGAAAAAATTTTGATACATCTCCAGCATACATGTAACGCGATCAAAATTTTGGGGGGGGCCTCTCCGGCCAAATTTTGGGGACCCCCCCCCAGATCGACCCAAAATACCCTAAATTTTGCAAAATTTCCTAAAAAATTGGCCAAATAGTGCCATTTTTTTTAAATTTTGCCCAAATTTTGAGGACCCTCCCCTCCGGGTCCTCGATTTTGGGGGGGGGGGGTCCCCCCATCCCCCCCTCATACATACATATAGTCTCCAGTTAACCAAATTCGGCCTAAAAATTGAAAAAATATCCATTTCTCTGGGGGCGGCCGCCCCCAGACCCCTGCAGCCTGTGACCCAGTGATCTTGGGTTATGAATGTGAAGTTATTGAATTGAAACGTTAAAATTACTAAAAAGTTCATTTTAACCGACTACCGACCACAAAATTACTGAAAAGGTCATTTTAACCGATCACAAAAACTCATGAAGTCGTTCCCCCTGAAACGTTTCTGGCTGGGCCACTGACAGTGAAGTTATTTAGATTAAATGACTACCAACTAACTACATTTTGCAATGGACTTTTCCGCCTGGGGTGAAGGGACCGCGCAAGAATTTGTTAGTTTTCCCGGGTTCATTTTAACCACCTTGCCCATGTATGATATAAACACGAAATAAGTATATATATATATATATATATATATATATATATATATATATATATATATATATATATATATATATATATATATATATATATATAATTTTTTGTTTGGTTCATTATTAGCAAGCCCAGAAAAATACAAATAAATCACATAGTTTTACAAATATAGTACAGATTATACAGAAACACAAAAAATAATATACGTTCCCGCACAAACAAAGGGATCACAAAACTGAAAAATAAAGCTGGCAATGTTAGGGTTCAGAAAGTATGAAAAAATCAAATACGCGTTGACTGAGTTACGTAAGCCAGCAGGTAAAATTTTATCCGTTTTTCAGTGTCATTGCGAACGAATTTGCTATAAAATTTGCGTCTTTGTCAGAAAAACGATGATTCCAACTATATATGCTTGTCGTTAGTCAGAATGTTAGTTATAGCCTTTTTGCAACAAGCAGAGATTTCACAACAGAATACAGGACTGATCTTTGACTCACAGACGAACCAAACAGTGCACTACAGCACACCATCTAGACCACAGATGCGCTAGAGCAGTTGGCGGGGAGGGTTATGGTTTCGTTATTTCCAGCGATATTAACTAGATAAGACATTTAGCAGTTTTTCGGTTTTTAACGTCATTTCGGTCACTTTTTTGGCCACAGCAAATAAGATTTTGATGGGGGAAATTTTGGGCGTGGGGGTGGATATCTCCTCTACCGCCCCCCTATGTGCATCTATGATCTGGCTGGACATCACCAGCTGACCTAGTGGCACGAGTACCCGCTCAACCCTCAACAACAAAGATGCTAAACTAGTGTTTTGTCCAAAAAATCTAAACAAGTCATGGCACCACTGAATTCAGTAAATTTGCAAATTAGCTCCCAAGGCAGTTTCGAACACGGCAGCATATTCACATATTATCATATATTATTGATATAATGCTCTCAGCACAATATATATGCTTTACAAAAATACAGAATGATACCTTTTGGTGAACACTCTTATTCCTCAATATTCTAGTGGGTACACTCTACATAATTCAACCTTGTAATTTATTGTCTCTCGCTATAAATTAAAACAGCGTTAAACCTCTTGTTCAAAAAACAATATACAAGTCTGACAACAGAGAAGTGAACCTATTTTGCGAAACAGTTTTTATGCGATGACCAGGATATTTTTAAACATTGATGCGAAAACGCGTTGACTAGAACAGTCGGATTTCGGCCTTGAGTTTCTTTATGAAAAAGTTTTCAAGAAAATGCTATTAATTGTAAACATCGGTATCAAAAACACACGTCCATTGCCTTCGGACTAAATGAATATAATTAAGCAGCTACTACATTATTCATAGTAACCATATTATAACCACTGTATCTACTGGCAGTTTTGAACGTTTGACTAAAACTGAAATAGCTGACTCATTTCAACTAGCTTCATCTGTTTAATCCTCAACGACATTCCTAAACATCTGACTGCAGTGCATACAAGAATGGCCACACACGTGAACAAATAGTGACCCCTGTTAAAGCATAGCACAAGTACAGCACGGCACAGCATCGGCCGGCCTAGCTAGTCTGACAGAAAATAGATGCGCCAGTTACTTATTTTAGTGCCATGACTTCTGCGACTACTTGCTGTTGTCTTGATAGTCAAAATCTATTCTTTTCGTAACGAAATCTATCATCACATGGTTCGTTTTCTCAAGTGGTGCAACTATTTTTTGGTCAGACTTTAGTGCTTGATGGCTCGCTCGCGTGTGTCGACGGCGACGATATCGTTGGCGGCCTGCAGCAGATGGATGAGACTGATGAGGGACTTGAGTAGGGCCACTGGGAATGACAGCACGCACAGCACGCTCCACATGCCAATGCCCAGCAACGGCACTGAAACACACACACTCACCAATCACACACACACACACACACACACGCTATGCAATATCCCAACACAACAGACAGGCACAATGCACAACGGTACATCTCTGTCACATATTCCGCATCGTTGGTCCGTGGGCGTGGTACCCATTCACCGACATTCTGAGGATATAATATGTAAGCCAAATTTATAATGGCTTTTGTGTAGTTCGCCCAACAAAAATAAACTATATATATAGTTCTACAATCATGCAATTTTCCTCCACTGTAGTTGTAGTAAAGAAATGGTGGATTAATTATGTTTTAATGGTTAGTCGGCAGCATACATGGGCGTGGGGGGGGGTTTTCACCCCCCCCCAGAAGGCATCCTCACCCCCCCCCCCGACAGGGACAGGTTCGTCACCCCCCCCCCAGAATGTTTTGAAGGTAGCTCACGAAGCAAAAATTAGTGGCTCACGAAGCGAAATTGGTGGCTCGCGAAGCAAAAATAGCCGGAAAGGTTGCTCCCCCCCCCCCCCCCCCCCCCGGTGGCTCCCCCCCCCAGAATTCGGTAGCTGCCCACGTATGGTCGGCAGACAGCACACGTACGCTGTGGCCCCGCGCTGAAGTGCAGCACGTAGAGCATGCAGTAGAACAGTTCGTTGCCAGCGCACATAAAGAACAGGAACGGCTAGAACACAAAACACACTCCCATCAAGCCAAACCCCTAGTCCAGTCCCCCAATGCTATAAACAGCGCCCCAAATCGCGGTCAGATGAAACAATAGCTTAGCATGGTTCCACTCGACTGATACTCATACGAGGGCAGAGAGGAAACTAGGAATTCATAAAATGGGCGATCGGAAGATTATATATTTGTACCTGTTGTATGACAGTTGTGACAGTTTCATATTTTCAAGTTTGCCTTACTTGCCATTAGATAATGGGCTTCAGCGCATTTTCTTTTTCTTCTCTAATCACCCAGTTAAAAATACCCAAAAATTCTAGGGGGGTGTTCGGAGCAATTTTTTCGCTTATTTGTCTTTCGTGAGCCACCGTTTGGATTATGCGAGCCAGCTCACGACAAGCGTATGTCTGCTCATGTCTCATGTCATTAATATACACTGAATACTGCTAATACGTAACACCATGATAATATTATTACAACGGCTTTACCTACCCTCGAATTATAATAGTAGTGGAGAACTTGGGTCAGAGGATTAGTCACAGTGACCTTCTTGTAATGCACGCCGCCACGAATATCAGAGCTGAAAATAATGCAAAAACTACACAATACTCAATCACTGCTAACAGAAGTTTTCAAAATTTTCTAAAATCACCATGATTTAAGTTTCCAAATATTAAGTATCTGAAAAAACCTAGGCACAATCAAATGCTTTTTGGGCTATGGACTGTGGAGTGGTTGGGGCATCAAACCTTCCCCCCACATAACTGTGTGAGCGGGACAAACTTTTCTGGTCCGTGATGAGGCTCCTATCAGAACTTCTGCTAGTAGCACCACAACCACTGCACCAGGACGGATGATTTGGCGCTGGTACCTGAGCCGACTGCCAAAGAGCCAATATGCAATGCACTATCAAACACCCTGTGGTATGCGAAGAAGTGTGCAAACTTTTAAAAAATACCAAAAGTTGACAGAATAGCGAGAAAAGAATCCTATTCTGCAGCTGTCAATCACCTACTTTCATGCATCCAGTCGTTTATAATGCTAAGTTTATCTCAATTCGCAAGTCATACACTCATACAACATAACCTAATGGTCACTTTTTTATAACTTAAACACTAATTTTTCACATTTCAAACTACCTTCAATTTTTAAAAATTAAACTTGAAAAAAGGTCACCCAAAGGCTGGTTTCGGTCTCGGAGGTCTCGTTTGTGTGGTCTCGGTTGCCTGGTCTCGGTCTCGGTTGCGAACCCGAGACTTGCCAGTCCTGTATAAATGGTATATATGTTTCGTGGATGCATAAAAAATATCCAATCACAGCAAAAAAACGACAATTTTACACTTAGCCCACTGTGGAAGTGTTCTTATGTATTTATGTACTAGAATCTACTTCTGTTCAGTAAACCGAGTTCAACATGAGCAACAACTAAAAAATGCCCACCAAATCCATTCATGAATGAATGAACTTTACTCAAGAATAAGCACGTAGCCAGGGGGAGGGGGGGGGTTGCGACCCCCCTTTTGGTCGAACCTGAAGACATTTTCAACAAGGCCAGGGTGCCCCCTTTGGTTTTTATCGCCCGGCCGAAAAAATATCTGATACGTCTCCAATTAATCAAATTTGTCATAAAAATCAAAAATTCTCGAAATTTTTTTTACTGAGAACTGCCGCCCCCAGATGGAAGGTGAGGGTGCCGTTGTGATATTGCTCAGAACTAGACAATTTCCATGAGTGCACAATCAGTAAGGTTTTATCCAACAAAGGGGCGGTGTTTTTGCCATTCCCGCTGCCTATATCAGTTGACTGACCAGTTAGTCTCCCTCCACCGTGACCGGCTTCTATACCTGTGCAGATGGAGCCAGTGACTGGCGATGTCCAGGGAGGCGCTGATCTGGAAGAGGATGGCTGCCCGGGGATAAAACTGGGCCAGCATCACCAGCAGGCACAAAGTGGAACAGCGGTCCGTCAGCTGGTCCAGCATCGCGCCGAAACGGGACGCTGAAATAACAACATAAAAAAACATGCTCACGGGGGGTACGTTCTGGGGGGGGGGGGGGAGGGTTGTCCTGGAAATTTGGAAATTTTAAGGGGGGGGGTTTGTCCCGACGTTTTCGTCGGTTGAACTGACAAAAACGCACAAATTCAAAAAATTTTGCCTAAAAATGGGAATGAAAATTTTTAGCATTGTTTAGATTTTCATCATTTTTAAAGCATTTTACAGCGATCTGGGGCAATTTCTGAGTTTTCCTGCACCCGTTTTTTAGCACCAAGCAGGGGGCTTGTCTTGTCCCGATGTTTCAAATCTGAAGGGGAGAGGGGCTTGCCCCCGAATTTCAAGAGAGAGACTTGCCCCCGAATTTCAAGAGAGAGACTTGCCCCCCATACCCTCCGCCCATGTATATACATCTGTAAACACAAGGTGACAGACCCTGGTTGAAGTATCTGGCGGCATGTCCGTCCAGGGCGTCCATGAGCTGGCTGAGGATGTAGTAGAAGGAGGTCTTCACGTGGTCCACCGACATGTACCACAGCGCCAGCAGCAGCAGCACGATGCGACAGTAGCCTCAACAAACAACACCCAGCCCTCACTCCCTACAGGTCCGGCTAGTACATACAATCACAGAAGGTATGGCATACATACTTTTACACAAGGGTCCCCCTTTGGTTTTTATTGCCCAGCCGAAAAAAATTCCAATACGTCTCCAATTGACCAAATCTGACCTAAAAATAAAAAATTCTTCAATTTTTTCCTGGAAACTGCAGGCACCAGAACCCTGTAACTTTGTGGCTTACTATTTTCTGTTATTATCTGTCACCAAAGCTTACAATACTCGAATACTTATATATGTTGCATTAATACACTGTCGGATGTGACTTTCCCCCTATTTGTTATGATTCACCTGTCGAAAAAAATTTCTGTTGCGTTTCCAGTTGACCAAATTCAGCCTAAAAGTTAAAAAATCTACAGTTTTTCTAAAGGCTGCCGCCCAAGCCCCTCCAACCTTGTGGCTTATTGCTCTTGCGTTTGGCGTTTGTTGCGTGCACAGTGACAAAGTAACTTGTTTATTAATTAAAAAGGGAGGGAGATGCTTGGGGATTTTAGAAGTGTCCTTAACATTACTTCTTTCTAAAACCTTAAACCTTAACTTTCAGCTCTCAAGGACTATTCACACGAGGGCGCATTTTGCTCCATGGCGTACGCCATGGCGCACGCCATGGTGCATGAGAGGGCGCACACGCACACTTGCATTATGCATTGTGTGAAATAATGCAGCAGGCAGTGTGAAAATAGAATGCGCCAGCTCATGCGCCCTCTCATACGCCCGCTCATGCGCCCTCGTGTGAATCGGCCTTAACAGAGTAACAGGTAATCGTATGACTGGCGCGCACAGATTTTGTTTTTGTAAAAATAAGTATATATATATATATAATATATATCAGGGTTTTTTTTCGAAATCGGCACTGTGTAAATGTTGTGTAAATTAAGAATTTGCTGTGTAAATTAAGGGTATGTTGTGTAAATTTTTAAAAATGTGTATTTTTAGCATTTTTTAGGTAAAAATGGACCGGTTTTTCACGTGAAAAGTAATATTTCGACTTTGAGACTCGAACTACATACGAAAATAAAAAAATGAGATAATTGAAAATTTTTTGCGTTTTTTTCAGTTCAAGTATCCGACACGCCAGGGCAAGCCCCCCTAAAATTTCGAAAAATCTTAAACAAGCCCTAACACCCAGGCCGAGACCCCGTGTACATGCATGCTTTACACAGATGGAGAGTTGTTCTATCAGTCAGATCCTACTAATTTTTTTTCAAATCCGGGTGTAAAACTTTTACAGTAGTTTGACGTAGGACAAGAAATCGCACAGACAGGCTCAGCGTGGCTGATTTTTCACTGTCAACTTTCAAGTGCATAAAAACGAATGCTAAAATAAAAAAATCATAAGCCGTTAACTGAAAATTTTTTGTTTTGGGGTCAAAAATTAGACTTAATTTTGTTAGGACAAAGAGGTCACAGGCACAAATCGCCACTTCGCGAATTTTTGTAATTTTTACAACCAAAATAGGCCGTTTCATCAACTTTTGGGGCAAAATGGGGCTGTGTAAATCAGTGTGTATTTATATTTTTTGCTGTGTAAATTAGACGGCCGATGTGTAAATACACCCTATTTTACACAAAAAAACCCTGATATATATACTAGTTTATTTATTTATTATGTTATATTGTTTATTTCCAAAGTGGTCGTTAAAAACGTCAAGTGGGCAGAATCAAACGTCAAGTGGGCAGAATCAAACGTCAAGTGGGCAGAATCGCTGAGGAGGCCTTGGGCTCGCCCTCAAAGCCCCAAAAGAACCCTTCGCTACGTAAGTGATTCGTTACTTTCTGAACCAGATCCTGGCTACGCTATTGAACAGTCAGTTGAATAGATTACACTTATACAGTGGCGTAGCCAGGAAAAATTTCGCGGGGGGAATGACTTTTCGATTTTTTGAAATGTGCTAAAATGCACTTAATTGCAATTTTAACTCAAAAAACGACGCATATTAGCATTTTTTGGTCAAAAACAACGCTAATTTTTGACCGCAGTAGCATCGAATGCAAAATCAGAGCTACATGCAAAAATACCGAAAATTACAAAAATTGTGGGCCGACAAGGATCCAAAAACTAGCAAATCTACAAATTTTTCAAAATTTTTTGACATTAAAACCTGTAAATCTACTGAAAATGACATTTTTGTGACAATAAAACAGCTAAAACGATACACTAAACAGTGTATTAAGCAAATACATAGTGCACAATGCAACTGTATGCACATACACATGCTTTCATACAAGAGAAAGGCAGGGAACACTAAGCCACAGAGTTCCAGGTGTCTGGGGGCGGCAGCCCAGGGTTTATTTTTTCATTTTTTTCTTGGTGGCCAGCTGGCCACTAGACCCAAAATTTTAGTGGCCAATGCAAAAATTTAGTGGCCAATTTGAAAGATGCGTTAAAAATTTACTGAGTTAAAAACACTGAAAATTACCTAACCCAGATGCAAATGTGGAAGTTTACAAATTTTTTTGACATTACAAACCACGAATTCAAAGGACCATAAAACCAAAGGGGGGACCTTGGGTAAAAAATCACAAGGAAAAAATTTCGAGGGGGGAATTCCCCCATTCCCCCCTTGGGTACGCCCATATACTACACATGCTGTCATGAAAGACAAACCCACAAAGTCGCAACGTGTCTGGGGGCGGTAACCCCCAGAAAAAAATTGCAGAAAATCTTTGGTTGATTCTGATTGGTCGAATTTGGTCAATTGGAGACGTATCAGATTTTTTTTTCAGAAGACAGGAAAGGTAAATCGAAAGGGGCAACGTCACGTTACAGTGTATTACACAAGTAAATGCAGCATAATGTACACTCGTGTATATACACATGCATCGGCTTTGATAGTTTGATGAAGGATCGGCTTTGATGAAGGACAATAATATGGAATTACTCTTGATTTACCAGTACAATTTAATTTGTAATATATAGAACCTTTGGTTTCCATTTTTTACATGTGCGATGTGCCTTTGCGCGTGCTCATTGCGTGTAACTTTAGCTAAATATAGCAGAATCTAAAATTCACTTATTCAGGTAGCCCCCCCCCCCCCCACAAGTCAATGACAAAAATCAACAAAAATTAACATTGCTGTTAACGAAACCGAAATAACTAGCGCGATACAAGAGACTCAGATGACAGTGCGTATAAGCATTATATAAACCTCAAGAGTCAAGAATGTGCAGCATACATACATTGTGTGTATTGATAGCCTGCAAGGGGGTCTGGGGGCGAGAGCCCCAAGCCGGGCGATTTTTCTGATTTTGAAACACATTCTTCATTTTAAACTTCACTTTTTGGTGGCCAGATTGGCCACCAGCCAAAAATTTTTAGTGGCCAATCCATAATATTTCTAAGCCACCAGTTTGGCCCAAAAAAACGCTGCGGCAGCCCCCAGAAAAAAATACAGGAATTTTTGGATTTTTTGGCCAAATTTGGTCAATTGGAGACGCATCGGAAAATTTTTGGAAAAAAACCAAAGGGAGGAAGGACCCTTGTGTAAAATTTCAGTCGGAAAAAATTTCGGGGGGGGGGGGGGGGGAATTCCCCCCACCCCCCCCCCCCCCCCCCCCCTCGCTACGCCCCTGCACTTATATATATACTCATGTACACAGTCCTAATAGTTTCTTTTGCGTAAAATCAGATGTACCAGAACCAGGCTGAAACTCACCAATTATATTTGGAACGAACAAAAAAACGTTTTCTCTTTCGTGCATTCTGCCAAACGATGCTCAGAGGAAAACTGAAACAGAAATGATTTGCGAATAATATAGTGTATATATATACATAGACCATATATACCGGTCAAACAGAAGAATAGGGGGAAAATTATTTTTGGATGCTACCATCGAAAGAGTAACTTCTAAGCTACTGATGGCTAAAAAATTTGAAAATCGGTTCAGGCTGTGAAAATTAACAAAACTTTTTCTAAAGCTACCCGGGCCAGGCTGATTGAAGCGTTATATACAGCGCAATAGGGATGGAAGCCTCGGTTTTTTTTCCGAGACCGAGACCACGAAACCGAGACTAGCGAGACCGAGACCAAATTCCGAGGCCGCCAAAACCGAGACTTTGGGTCATTTTTTGCCATTTTTTTACCTATTGATTTGATGACTTTTTACAAGTTTTTAGGTAAAATTACAAGATCATTGTCAGACACCTTATGTATTATGTATATATAACTAACAGCTACGTCACGACAATTTTGGTGACATTGCTGGTTCTTTCCCCCGTTTGTGTGGGACTTGTGGGACCATGTCTTCTGGAATATTGTGAAATTTTGACCACTGTTCCAAAACAGACGCAATATGTCCTTTTTCTTGCTAGAAAATAGCAAATTTTGACGCTGTTTGGTTCGAATTTAGTTAAAAATAGCTCCGACTGTATTGGAATTACCAATGTTCTGCTAAAATACACCCAAGATAGAAAGGTTTGGCTCAAAAATTGGACCTGCGCGCCGTGACGCTCATTGTTTGCCTCCGCCGTGACCCCTCTTTGAGTGGGCCCCTCCTCAATCCCCTGGGGCTGGCACTATATTTTAGTTGGGAGTAGAATCTTCCCTTCTCATCCACCAAACTACATGTGTCACCGCATGGTTCTGAGTTCCACAGATTTTTCAACTTTCACAGATCTTTGCTTTTGATTTTTCCTAATATATACTAGTTGGAATTTACAGTTAAGTATGTATATATGTAAAGCCACCAATTGGCATAAAAAGTTGATCAGCCAAACACTAATACTATAGAATGAAATATAATAATAATCATACAGACAGACTTGAAAGATAGTATGAAATAAGAAACCAAATCACAATTCACAAACATACATTTTTGTGTTGTACTGTGTTTACTGATAAACTAAACAACCACAATAAAGGTTTTTTTCGGAAAAATTGACAGAATCTCACTGTTTGGTGTGAAATATTGGTGAAATTAACACTTTCGAAAAAATTTCTTGCCAAAAATGTAAACCAAAGGGGGGACCAGGAAAATTTTTCACAGATTTGAAAAACCGAGACCGGGTACAAACCGAGACTTTTCGACTACCGAGACCGAGACCGAGACCGAGACTTCCATCCCTACAGCACAAGTACGGTTCAGTGCAAATTTCGGGCCATAGCTGGGCATTTTTTAAAATATGTAGCTGGTTGGGTATTTTATTGCAGCAAATTTATTTTTGATACTTATTAGCAGGTTTTCCCATAAAATTAGGCTTAGGCTTAGCGCTTAGGCTCGGAGCTCAGGCTTAGGTTTAGTGCTTAGACTGTGGCTGGAATTCACAACCTAAAACTAACACTAACTTTTCCCTTAAAAGTTAGTGAAACACTTAAATTTGGGCTTGAAACACTAACATTTTAAGTGTTTTGAGCCCAAATTTGAGTGTTTCACTAGCTTTTAAGGAAAAAGTTAGTGTTAGTGTTAGGTTGTGAATTCCAGCCTGAGACTCATATAGTGCTTAGGCTTAGTTAGTATGTGGGTTAGCAAAAGATTAGTCTTAGTTGCTTGCATCAAATAAAAGGGTACTTGCTTCTGTGGAATCATAAATAAAGCTGAACATTTATTTATTATAAACGTATTTATGGTAATCGTATTTAATAAAAATTGCTACTTATAACTAAAAAAATGGCTATTTTTTCTTGGAAAATGTAATTAATTTATTGTCTATGCATTATGCAAAAAGAAAACAATAGCAACTGATATGCTAGCTCAGTTTAGCGATGCTTATTTCCTCTGTCTTATAGCTGGAAAAATTAAGATTTTTTATATAAATGAGCAGAATAGGTTGCAAACAAAGCTAAATTAAATATATTATTATGTGTTACTTTACGATGATCAAATTTCAGACTGTATTTGTGATAATTTTCGACAACTAGCCCATATATAACAAACCATTTAAATAGAACCTCTATCCACAAAATCGGATTTGCTGAGCTAGGACCCCTTGAAAATTGGGGTTAAATGCAGTTTGGGGGGGGGATAGTGGACCTATTTTTTGAGTAGAGCACCCTGGGGGAAGCATTATTGCTTCAAGAAGCCCTATTTCATTTTTTGGATTTTCTGAGATACGAGCCCCCGAAATTTGAACCCTCAGTGAGGGACGTTTCTCTTGTTTTTTCCGTTCTAATTGTGTCTAAATTGTGTCAGATTATTGTTTACTGACCGCGTTCCTGCCGAAAAAATGGCCAAAGTCGCCAGAAACGTCCAATTTCACAGGAAGAGAGACTCTTAAAATGGTCTAAAACCAATCTAAAAACACTCTAAAACTTTTAAGAGTGAATTAAGAGAGCAAGTTAAGACTATTTTAAGAGTAAATTTTTGACCAAATTCAAACTTGGCCTGAATTGGTTCAGGCTTAGGCTTAGGTTCAGGCTTGGGCAATACAAAAATCAAAATTTTCTGAAAAAATCCTGCCAGCTTAGCCTAGCGAATTCTGCAACTATGCCTAGACGATGCTTTAAAACATCATAACACACTCAAAACTATCCAAAAACAAAGATTATAGCCATTTTTGGCTTCTAACTTTGGCCTACGTTCACTTCCAAAAACACTGAAAATGCATTTTCAAGGGGTCATAGCTCAAAAAATCCAAATTTGTGGATAGGGGTTCTATTACAAAAAATGCTTCCCTCAAGGTGCTCTACTCCAAAAAATAGGTCCACTATTACCCCCCCCCTCCCCCATTGCTTGGAAAGTGCTAAAAATGAACTCAGCGCGTCCGAAAACCTATAAAAACGTGTTTTTACATTGAAAAAATATGCGTTTGAATTTCCCCCCCCCCCGCCGAACCTGCACCCCCCCCCCAACTGCACTTGATCCGAAAATTGCATTTTTCGGGCTTTTGGAAGTGAACGTTGGCCTTGTATTAATCTTTGGACCCAATCTTTGTTTTTGGATAGTTTTGAGTGCGTTATAATGTTTAAAGGCATCGTCTTGGCTTAGTTGGCAGAGGCTAAGCTGGCAGGATTTTTTCTGACAAATTTCGTTTTTTTGTTGCCTAAGCCTCGGGCCGTATTCTCAAAATTACCTGCAGGTAAAGTTAGGCTAACTTTACCCACAGCTAAGGTGACGGTAAAGGTATTTCTGTGGGTAAAGGTAAAGTTAAAATTGAAAACAAGGTTAACGTCGAGCGTTGAGGTTAAAAATTTGCACAATACATTGACTTTAGCTGCGAAACAAGATCAAGGACATTTCTGGCCAAAATATCAAAGGTAACTTTAGCTATCACATTGGCTTTAGTCATTGAGAATACGACTTTACCTTCACCTTACATACCTGTGGGTAAAGTTAGCCTAACTTTACCTGCAGGTAATTTTGAGAATACGGCCCCACGTGCCTTTCCTTCCTGCAAGGCTCATCACATATAGGCCCGTATTCACATACTAACACTAACGCTTAAAGTTAGTGTTTACACTAAGTGTTAGCGCTTATAAGCGCTAAGTGTTATTCACATACTTAGTGTTTATTTAAGCGCTTAGCAAACACTAATGCTTAACTTAGCGTTTCAATTTTGTATTCACATACTTAAAAGTTAGTGTTTCGCTTAGAATTAAGCGCTTAAGTTTAGGGACCTCGGGAGCTCCCTAAGCGCTAAGCGCTTAGTTAGTGGATAGTGTGGGGAAGGGGTAGGGAGAGTGGGGGAGGTTCTTGGCCGCCATGGGAAGGAAGGGCATGCAATTTAGGATATATTAGTGACATTTTCCGACCAATTCGATCCATTTTGCTCGTTTAATCGCCAAAAATAAAAAATGCACTTTGTTGTCCAAATTCGTTTTTTTACATTTTTGAGTAGAGCATCTTAATCGAAGTAATTTTTCTTCAAGAACTTCTATTTGAAAATTTATATTTTTCACGATATGCCCCCTGAAACATGTAGAGCTGATTTTGCATTTCTCAGGAATCCACCTGCTGAAAACATTTTTTACAAATTTATAGTTCGAGAAAAATATATATTATTAACAAGAAATAGTAATTTAAATAAATCTATAATCGGATTTATAAATAGCAAATGGAAATGCCGATAAATAACGAATTCCGGATCCACATCAAGCAGGGAGCGCACTCCAAGCCAAAGCCAAAACTAAGCACAAAAGTTGCTAAACGCTGTTGTATAACACTAATTTTCAGTGGCGTACCCAGGGGGGGGGCTAGGGGGACATCAGCCCCCCCTTCGCGATTTTAGCCCCCCCCTTCGCGATTTCAGCCCCCCCTTTTTTCACTTTTTTTCCTATGGTCTTCTTTGGTTTTATGACACCGCTGAAAAAAATTTTCCGGCACGTTCCCAATTGACTAAAATTACACTGAAATTTCAAAAATTTTCCAAAATTTTCTTTCGAGGGGATGTCGCCCCTAATTCATTACTGCTCTAATGTATATACATGACTTATATCTGCTATGGTGTATTAATAATGAGTACTGCTGACAACTACTATTGGTATTTAGTTATATATTTTGTGTGGCTTTTAATTAAAAATCGTGTGGTGGGTGGACTGGAGGACGAACGTCTAAGGACAGCCCTTGTCATCCATGGTTTTCTTCAATTTTGTCCTGTATACAACGTATTTTTCAGGTTTGCTAGTCCCCCCATGAGCCGATTTTTTGTGCTTTTTTTATCTAAATAGGTTAAAAGTTTGAAATATTTGACATAATCTGACTCTGAACAGATGATTTCACGACAAGTGTTGCTTAGAATTGGTTTTTCTATGCAATTATTATTTCAAAATTCTAAAAATACTCCAGCTTCTGGGGGGGGGCTGCCAAACCCAGACCCCTGCAACCACTCTTTTTTTACGACCAGTGTTGCTCAGAATTGCTTTTTCAATGCAAATTTTATTTCAAAATTCTAAAAAAGCTTTAGCTTCTGGGGGCTGCCGCCCCCAGACCCCTGCAACCACTATGATTTCACAACAAGTGTTGCTTAGAATTTCTTTTAGAAATGCAAATTTTATTTCAAAATTCTAAAAAAGCTTCAGCTTCTGGGGGCTGCCGCCCCCAGACCCCTGCAACCACTACGATTTCACAACAACTGTTGCTTAGAAATGGTTTTTCAATGCAAATTTTATTTCAAAATTCTAAAAAAGCTCCAGCTTCTGGGGGCTGCCGCCCCCAGACCCCTGCAACCACTATGATTGCACGACATGTTGCGTATATATATATAAAACTTTTTTTGCAATATCTATGAAATCAGTAAAAAAATTTTAAAAAGCTGAACTTTCTGCAGACTGCCGCGGATTGCGTGTGCGTTTTCATACCCCCCCCCCCCCCCCGGTCGTCGACCATCAGTTCAGCCCCCCCCCTTCGCGAAATCCTGGGTACGCTACTGCTAATTTTTAAGGTGGTACTAACGAATGTGCAGTGGTTTTTAAATTTTTGAAAAAAATTAGTTGATTCAAACTGAATTTTTTCAAAATAACGGCCCGTATTCACATACTAAGTGTAACGCTTAAAGTTAGTGTTTACACTAAGTGTTAGCGCTTATAAGCGCTAAGTGTTATTCACATACTTAGTGTTTATTTAAGCGCTTAGCAAACACTAACGCTTAACTTAGCGTTTCAATTTTGTATTCACATACTTAAAATTTAGTGTTTGGCTTAGAATTAAGCGCTTAAGTTTAGGGACCTCGGGAGCTCCCTAAGCGCTAAGCGCTTAGTTAGTGGATGGTGTGGGGTAGGGGTGGGGAGAGTGGGGGAGGTTCTTGGCCGCCATGGGAAGGAAGGGCATGCAATTTAGGATATATTAGTAACATTTTCCGACCAATTCGATCCATTTTGCTCGTTTAATCGCCAAAAATAAAAAATGCACTTTGTTGTCCAAATTCGTTTTTTTACATTTTTGAGTAGAGCATCTTAATCGAAGTAATTTTTCTTCAAGAACTTCTATTTGAAAATTTATATTTTTCATGATATGCCCCCTGAAACATGCAGAGCTGATTTTGCATTTTTCAGGAATCCACCTGCTGAAAACATTTTTTACAAATGTATAGTTCGAGAAAAATATATATTATTAATAAGAAATAGTAATTTAAATAAATCTATAATCGGATTTATAAATACCAAATGGAAATGCGGATAAATAACGAATTCCGGATCCACATCAAGCAGGGAGCGCACTTCAAGCCAAAGCCAAAACTAAGCACAAAAGTTGCTAAACGCTAAGTTTAGTATAACACTAATTTTTAAGCGTTTATTTTGTGAATAACAGTTTAGTACAAATTAAGCGCTAACACTTAGCAAACGCTTAGCGCTAGTATGTGAATAACTCTTAGTATGTGAATTCGGGCCAACGTCTGTAAAAAATTGATTCATATACACAAAATGACAAATGAAGTAAGCGTCATCATATTAAAAATTTTTTGGAGCAACCAAGCCAACAAGCCAAACTACACAACAGGAGAATGGAATTTTAACAGTTTTGACCACTTTTCTTAGCGCATGCGCAACGCATAAACACAAAAATAAATATGAATAAACTTTAGCAAATTTTCTAGACCCAAAATAAAAATTTTTTCAATTGCTTATATTTTTGCGCAGATATAGAACCCGAAAGTTGAGTGTGAATAGACACTTTTTACTTTGAAACCGTATATTTCATTATATAATTGACAAATCATAAAATCGTTCAGTTTGGGTCTAGATAATTCACTTTTAAATATTTGTGCCATTTTTCGCATTTTTTTATTCTTTAAACTCGTCAAAAAGTGGCCAGATTTGAAAGCGCTCAGAAAAGCCAAATTGGTATAATTTTAACACGTGCCATACAAATCATCTTTACAGTTGTACAATAAAACTTTGCTTAAATGTAGAAGGAAAGTAGCGCTTTCTAATGCTATAAAAACTGTGATATAAAGTTAATTAATTATTGAATACTATCCTGTTGAAAAACACTGCACATTCGTTACTACCACCTTAAACCGACAAAATTATTTGTGGAATAAAAACAAGTTCCAGATCAGAAAGCATGACTCAGTAAAATTTTTCACATGATCCCGCTAACTTCATTGGCCATTTTGTGTATATGAATCAATTTTTTACAGACGTTATTTTCAAAAAATACAGTTTGAATCAACTAATTTTTTTCAAAAATTTAAAAACCACTGCACATTCGTTGGTACCACCTTAAGCGTTTATTTTGTGAATAACAGTTTAGTACAAATTAAGCGCTAACACTTAGCAAACGCTTAGCGTTAGTATGTGAATAACTCTTAGTATGTGAATTCGGGCCAAACATGTAAATTTGAAAATTATAAAACTAAGCCTAAGCCTCAGCCTAAGCCCAAACTAAGCCCCATAATGACACTAGGACTAAGCCTGAGCCTATGCCTAAGCCTAATTCCTAATCTAAGGCTATATTTGAGTATTTTTGAAAACGCACACGCACACTCACACGTGATGAGCCTTGCAGGAAGGAGAGCTCAATTACGGGCCCCTGGGGCCGTATTCTCAAAATTACCTGCAGGTAAAGTTAGGCTAACTTTACCCACAGGTAAAGTGAAGGTAAAGTCGTATTCTCAAACAGTGCTTAAAGCCAATGTAATAGCCAAGGTTACCCTTAAGATTCGGTCCGGAAAAGTGCTTTATCTTGTTTCGCAGCTAAAATTAGTGTATTGTGCAAATTTTTAACCTCAACCGTCGACATTAACCTTGTTTTCAATTTTAACTTTACCTTTACCCACAGAATTAACTTTACCTTCACCTTACCTATGGGTAAAGTTAGCCTAACTTTACCTGCAGGTAATTTTGAGAATACGGCCCCTGAGCCCAATCCTGATCCTAAGCCTACGGCCCGTATTCACATACTAACACTAACGCTTAAACTTAGTGTTTACACTTAGTGTTAGCGCTTATAAGCGCTAAGTGTTATTCACATACTTAAACTTCGCTAAGCGTTCATGTAAGCGCTGTAAACGCTTAACTTAGTGTTTCGGTTTTGTATTCACATACTTAGTGTACAGTGTTTGGCTTTGAATTCAGGTGATAGTTACGTTTCGACAGTTTTTATAACGTGCTATAACTTTTGGTTGACTCAATGAGTTTAACAGCTGTCTTTTTCACGTTAAAAAACTTGACTGAAACTACACTTATGCACATTATCTAGCTTAAGTCTGTAACAAGCTAGTCAACAGACACTGTCAAAGTAGCCAAATTTTGTAAATTTTTGCATTTTTCTTGTTTTGCTTGTAAATTTGACAGTGTAACTCCAACTAATTTCATTCTTTACACCAACATAGCCAATAACAGGGCAATTTTAATGCTAAGTTTGGTGCATTTATATAATGCAGAAAAGAAGTTACAGACCTTAAATTTTGAATTTTTTTGAATTTTGAAAAAATACGAATTTTTGAATCTAATTTTTTCACGAAATAGGCTAAATTAATACAAATAAAAAAATTGACCCATCAGAAATTGTCTAAAAAACATGTAGAATAACGCATGAAAAGACTGCAACATCGAGACTTGAGACTTAGTCCACGTAAGTAAATTTTTACAGATTTCTGTGAATGAAATTCATGTAACGCAAAATTTAAGCGAACAAAATTTTTGAAATTGTAGTATAAAGTAGACACATATGTGTGCCAATTTATCCCAAATTTGGAACAAAATCCTTCTAGTAGTTGTGAAGTTTTGTGGACTTTTGTGTAATGTACTTTAGTTCAAAAAGAAATGTTACATACAGTATGTATTTCAGTAGAGCATATCAATCGAAGTAATTTTTCTTCAAGAACCCATATTTGAAAATTTATATTTTTTACGATATGCCCCCCTTAAGGTGGCGCTCAGGGGAACCGACTTTGACGTTTAATTTTTTTCAGCGACATTTTTGACCATAATGTCTTGAAGGAAAGTTGTTCAAAATGAAAATAGGTTTCATTTGACGTGCATATTGTGATAAAAATTTTTTTAAATTTTTGGACACTTTTGTAGCCGTAGCAAAAAAAATTTTGTTTCCATATAAAATGATTACTCATATCATTGAAATATGCGGTTTCTTAACTTTAAATTGATGTATTAAACTCAAGAATCCGTTGAAGTTTTGCTGAGTCATTTAGCCGTGAAAATAGCAAATCCAAAATGAAAAACCTACAAAGCTGATAAATCTTCAAAAATGTCAAATTTTGGCCTTTTTGGAGTATGGCCTTTTGTAACTTTTTCAACAGAAATATGCAGTCCTAGGAAAGGTCTAGTTTTTGAAAAAGTGAAACGTGTGGGCAAACCTTACATTTGGCCGTGAGACCGCCTGCGTGATGATTGGAGCACGTGCACAGGCGTCCAGCCAATCAGAAGCGAAGGTCGCTTCTGATTGGCTACCCACATGTTGCATAAAACGGCAACATGTGGGCTGGAAATGACGAGCGCTATAACACAGGCAGAAAAGAGAGTGTCTCACTCTTCTTCTATAAAGAGTGGCACACTATTATGTACTCTTGATTAAAGTGGTATTGCTATTTATTGCATGAGCTGAGCGCCGAACATGAGTTCTGTTGCTGAGCGCTACCTTAAGCATATAGCGCCGATTTTTTATTTTTCTAGAATCAAAGCGTTTGAAAAGAACATTTTACACATTTTTCGTCGGAGAAAACTATGTTAATAATATTAAAAACTGTAATTTAAATAAACCTACAATTGTGTGCAAAAATACCAGGGGCCGTATTCTCAAAATTACCTGGGGCCTATTGCATAAAACTACATCTACTACATCTGCTACATCTGTCCACTACAATTGTAGCAGGTGTAACTACATCTACTACATCTGCTACATTAGTCCACTACAATTGTAGCGGGTGTAGTTACATCTGCTACACCGCTAAATAATATGTTTTTTCACGTTATTTTTGCCATTTTTTATTTTAAAATGTTAACATAGCTTCATTTAACTGAACTAAAAATTCTTGTTGGCATTTATTTTTATGTTTGAATTTTATTTTTGTTTTCAGATCTCGTTCGAAATTGATCTCTTAAAATGACTTTCAATCTCTCGTCGGATCAAAAATTAATTATTTTGGGCTTTATAAAGGAGCGAAAGGACGATTTATTCAAATCTCACCGAGGGTAAAGAAAACGCTTCGAAAGATGTCTTCGAAAAATCCAAAGCTGCTGGCATAGTCTTTGCTAAGGATGATTACCTATTAGTTAACCTATAAGTTACCTATAAGTTACCTATTTTCGAAAAATTGTGGCAAAATTGGAGACAAACTACATTGGTAAGCCAAAATGTTTACAATTATTGCAGTACACTAACTTTATATAAAGTTTTTTTTAAATGTTAAAAGTCGAATCAAACTTACAGCCAATGCCGTTGATCCGCAATGTGTTCAGTTCGTTTTCGTGCGATTAGTTCTTTAATTTGCCGGCTGAGCGGACATACGGCTGTAAATTTGGCTCGACCTTTAAAAATCAGAAGAAGCTATGAGTTGCTGACGACGCAACCGTCCACTGTTATCAGCATTTTGGTCTAGATTCTCCGCATCATCTTCATCTTCGGCTTCAATATTAGCATCAGCAGAATTAGCTAACTCTTCTTCAACAGGGACGGGTAGTGGGTCATACATAGGTAATTGCCAAGTTGTGCAAGACAAAACAAGTTTTTATGACTTCGCAGGCAAATTCTGGTTTCACACGCAGCATTCTCAGACACGGAAATCTTTCTTTTAAAATACCAAACGCGTTTTCGATTATGCGTCGCGTTGAGCGATGGCTTCTGTTAAATCGAGTCTCAGCCACTGTCAAAGGCTGAGCCGAGCGAACAGGGGGTATTATTCACTGTTTCAGGGGTTAGGCAGAGTCAGCTAAAATCACAAAGTTTGGAAACGGACGCCATCCACAATTGAATCTGGCTGCCAAACTTGTATTTCGCATTACTCTGGCGTCGTGAACACTGCCGGGCCATCGAGCACTAAAATTAAAATATTAATTTCAAACCTTTTTTAAATTTTTTTTTAATTTTTCACACGTTAAGACTTGCATGAAAAATCAAAACTGCATCTAAACTTCATCAAAACTAATTTAATTAGCATTAAAAATCGAAACTGCATCAAAACTGCACCAAAACTAATTTAATTAGCATCAAAAATCGAAACTGCAGCAAAACTGCATCGTAACTAATTTAATTAGCATCAAAAATCGAAACTGCATCAAAACTGCATAAAAACTAATTTAATTAGCATCAAAAATCGAAACTGCATCAAAACTAATTTAATTAGATCGAAAATCGAAACTGCATCAAAACTGCATTTTAAGTTTCGAACACTTTACCTGACATAATAAAATTTAAATTTTGGTCCAGCCACAGCTAACAAATTAATAGAGTGATTTTCGTGTCGATCTACGTAGTGCTCTTCATGGACTGATGGCTTTTTATGGGAATCAGTGTACCATCGATAGCCCCGCAAACACAAGGCATATGTGCGATTTGATAAAATCTAGCAGCTATTTGAGTTCGATTTGCATTTGATTCCCCTGCATCTGAAAGCGATTTTACCCCCTCTACTAAAATTGAGCCATCGCAGTCATCACGAAAAAGAAGAATTGACTTCAATGATGAGTCAGAAATGTCCGCCAAAAAGGCTCAAAACTGTGACTTGGAAATCAGTTTTTTCAGCTCAAAATTGAAAATTTGCAGCTTCAAAATGAGAAACTGCGTTCAGAAATTCAACAGCTTAAAGTTGCTTTGCAGAATCCTCAAATTTTGTATTTGTATACATCAGCCATCGAGCCCCGCACAACTTCTGCCCCTGCTCTGTGGAATGCGGCACAGGTCACTTTAGAAAGTTTGAGTCCGATGCTTGGTGGTGTTTTGCTTACTTGCTTATTAATGGAAATAGACGTCCACGTCTTTATCCAGCACTATGGACCAAATTTTTCACAATAGTGCGCCATTGCGATCGGTCTTTCGCCAGGTCATTACAGATGGACATCCACCCGTGTGAGTCCCAAATATCCATCCACCGTGTGGTGTTTTGAATGAGGCTATTCCTAACTAATTGTAAATGGACTATTGGTTTGAACTGTTTTTACTGAAAAAATGGACGAATTCTAGTTGCCAGTTGTTGCAATATAGTTTTTTTTACTGGAAGTAAATTGTTGAATTGTGACTCAAGTGTGAATTCTAATGAGTTTGATGGCTTGACGCATAGATGTACGAAAAGGAATCGAAATGCGCTCATAACTTTTGTTTTTGGAAATTACGCAAAACTGCTTTCGCTTTTCGCTTTTTTAATGCTTTTTTAACCAATAAACACCACAAAGTTGGGCCGTAAAGGCTGCACGCGAGCTTAAAAATTCGTACATGTATGCGTTTTGGACAGGAGTTGGTTTAAGCAAAAAAATGTAGCTTAAAGCAACAGTTTGATTGTGGGTCAAGCCGCAATCAAGAATGTAGCTGCATTTTTACAGTCGGTGTAGCATTTTTTTTATGAAACCAGTGTAGGATGTAGCAACATTGATGTAAAAAATTGCATTGTAAATTTTTTACATCGAGATGTAGATGTAGCTACATCAAATGTAATGTACGATGTATGGATGTAATGTAGCTACACTGATGTAG
>JASANF010011597.1:0-14195 GCA_030248245.1 Trissonchulus sp. WLG1_4
TTAAAAAAAATTTTTTATCACAATATGCACATCAAATGAAAGCTATTTTCATTTTTGAACAACTTTCCTTCAAGACATTATGGTCAAAAATGCCGCTGAAAAAAATTAAACGCCAAAGTCGGTTCCCCTGAGCGCCACCTTAAGGGGGTAATTGCGAATTTTTGACTAATTTTTTTCGCAGCGAGTTATGAAACTAATACAGCCAACAACTACTAAACTCTCTGCAGTTATGCATTTGACATAATATCCACTTATTTTGATATAAGTTGATAAGTCGTTTCTACGTTGAGAAATGACATTTTTAATGCAAAAATCACGTAATTTGATTTATGTATTAAAATTTTCAAAAGCCCATAACACCGACTCTCACAAACTATTTTTAGAAAAGGAAAAAAACCAAGTAAAGGGATATTTTCCTAAAGATGATGTGGTTAAAGTTTCGAAGCCGTAGTCCTATTTTAGCTTAAGTTATATAAGGCACAAAAATTACACTGAAATGTCAAAAACCACAAAAACGACATTACCCCCTTAAGTGAAAATGAAAAGTAAGCATCTGTGAACCGGTCCTTGTGGACAAAGTTCTGTACAGAAACCTGACTCTTATACCTAGACAATGTTTGAACCGGGCATCAACCTGTTTGTGTTCGTCTTTTTGATTTCGTTTACCTTAAAAGTAAATACCTAGTTTTGTTAAGTGGGTGTGATACGCGTTAGCGACCAATTGTTTAGGTACAAATAAAACGGTTATATCAAAATTTATCAAATAAAACGGTTATATTATCGAAATATTACTGTTGTTTTTTGAAAAATGAAAAAAAATCATGCTT
This sequence comes from Trissonchulus sp. WLG1_4, assembly GCA_030248245.1. Taxonomy (NCBI): domain Eukaryota; kingdom Metazoa; phylum Nematoda; class Enoplea; order Enoplida; family Ironidae; genus Trissonchulus; species Trissonchulus sp. WLG1_4. Next base: position 828 of record JASANF010011597.1, read on the forward strand.
AGGACCTTAAAAAACAATAAACTTCATGCCCTACAGTAACCTAGCTAGCAACATCAAAACTAAGCTAGCTGGTTAGCGGCCTGGGCCAGCTCACCTCACACACACAGCAGTAAAATTACACATAAACACGCACACAAATTTGCAACAGAAAATACACGTAGACGTGCATTTTAGGTAGGGCAAAACAAATGTAAACTCCCTGTCGCTACTGAGGTACCGCGACAGGAAAAACAGATTTAAATAGGTTGTAAATCATAATAACGGCATTTTTGCAATGAGAGCTAAATATGTAGTTCTAAACTCCAACAACCAAAAATTTTTGAAATAATTGGAAAACAAAAATTTTTTTCGAAATTTTGCGTCACTGTTTTTGCACTTCCCAGAAAATGGATAGTTTTGAGAGAAAGAGGTGCCTCTTTGGTGTAAAAAATGGAACGAACTGTGGGTTAACTTATCACTGACTGAGAAAACTAAATTACAATCTAATTTCCCAAAGAAATTACATGTTAATTTGCGAAACGCTTAACAGAGCATTAGCTTAAACAGACATGTGGATTACGTAAGTCGATAGTTGAGTTTTATACTATCGATTCGGATCGCCAATCCAAACTTTTTATTTCGATCAGAGCCGTCGATCCGCTCCGTCAATTTCAGCGATCCAATCCGGCGAACCGACCCGCATGACTAGTTGGGAACGGAAGCTAAAGTTTGACATGGCTTGGCTCCAACACGCTGATAAGTAATCTGCAAAACATGGTCCCAACAGGTTTCGTTGCAACATACTAAGACGTAAATGCTATGTATGATCTGAATCATGCAAGCACAAAGTGTTTGCAAATTAACTATCCTATATAGCTAAGTACGTAATGCATATAGCTTCGTGCTCAGAATTAGACACACGCACATACAGAGTTTTTCCTGCTGCGCCACAATTGTGCGGGTGTGTGTGAATGTGAGTGTGTGTTTAAAAATGTGTCTGCCATGTTCGTGTTGCTGGTCTGTTTACGTGATATGTATGTATATTCGTAGCTACCTAAGTACGTAAATACGTAAACAAAACTACTAGAGAACACACGTACATTTGACAAAAAGCTCATTTGCATATTTTGCATGATTGCCTAGATAAAATGGCAGGCTAGTTGTTACACAATTTTGTATAACTAAGTTAATAACGTCTCACATATTGCACTATTTGATTACAGCGTAAACTTGCAGTAAAATTTTGTTGTACACAGGTCTCACTTTGATATCTCATATTATTCACAGTCTCATAGTAAACTTGCAGCAAAGTCTCAAATTAAATCACACAGGTCTCACTGCGATATGTTATCTCATAAAATTCACATACATACTCTCAAATACGGATCACAATTATGCAGTGTTATGACAAATACGGCTTTACTATATGTAAATGACAATAAGTGCATCTCATGAAATTGACTATCATTTTCGCCAAAGTAGAAAAAGTGATGTAACAGCAGATACATTGTTTACCAATAAGCAGTTGTCAGGGATTCGTGAATGACAGGTGGACTCTGACGTACAAAAATTCTGAATGGTTAGTATGGGAACAGGATTGCAGTAAATTCTGAATGGTTAGTATGGGAGCAGGATTGCAGTAAGCCATGTCACAGATCACAGATATATTACTGCAATTATTGCTGTGTATAGCATGGCGATTTTTCAATCGGGTTCAAACACAGTGATTTTTAATTCTCATGGCACTGGCATGGTTATGCTTATTCTACAACTTTCACTGATATAGCGCATGCAGTTCAATACATGAGTAAAAGCAAGCCAAGAAGAACATCAGCTTGAATTTTATTCTGGAGGATTTACAAGATGTGAGCGATAAATCTTTAGCTGTGAAAGTATTCTTGAAGTAGATTTTCAGAAAGCGCGAAAAGAATTATTTGCTGACAATCTGACAAGACAAATGCTGGTTGGTTAATCAGTCAATAAGTAGCACAAATGATAATCAGTCAAAGACCTTAATTTTGGACATTCACGTTTCACATGATTGGCATATTGACTATATATACACAATCATAATACGTCAAATGGCAATATTCAATAGTTCAACGCTGAAGGCACAAGTGTTTTTTCGTCAAAAATTTTGAGTCGTCTGATGTACATCCTAAAATGCAAATCTGCTGCGCAGCAGATTTTGGTTCACAGAGTGAAAATATAGGTTTGATATTGCCAGGCCCATTTTGCATTAGGCTTTGCTTGTTTGATGATATGCCTCCAGTTTCCCAGTACAACTACATGCAATCATAGAAGACGATTGCAATATAGTATATATGTGCCGGCTGAGGACGCCGCGTAATAAAACAGTTTTGGCCGTAATGAACCTATTTTGCCAATTTAACGTACAAGACCAACCAAATTTTACTTGTTACAAGTCACAGCGGAGTCGGAGTCAAATAATTCCGGAGTCAAAGTATATAGTTAACCTGTTGTAGATGAAATATGTGGGTGCATTAGATTTGGGACTTGCGTAACTTTCAGTCTAATATACTGTTACAATGACACTAATGTTGGTTTATATTTGACGTTTTAATATGACAAATGACACTTACGATAGAGGATATGTTTTTTACAAAGTATTCCATTATGTAACATCTCAAATAGAGTTCCAACATTTAGAGACAAATGAAAATTTGAGTCGAACATGCATTTTGACGTCAATAATCATGGGGTTTCTGAAAACATGAAAAAGCATAATAACTCCAAATCAGCTAGAATCTGATAAACATAAATCAAATATAATATTAATCTATAGTAATTCACCGACCAAATTTACTTCCTACAGATTTTGGAATGAAAGCGGAGCCGAAGTATTTTGATCAAAACGTTGTATTGTTAACTTATTATTTGGCATTATTGTAATACTTATTTACTATAATAATATGTAACCAACAGCGCCAATACTAACAGGTGACGCGAAACTTTTTAATATACTGTGTTAAATTCTTGTGCCAGTTAGTGCCATTTTGGCTACCATTTGCCCACTCACATGATAACATTTAAAGTAGAAAAATTAGGTGCAATAATGTTCCAATAATTAATAACTTGAAATGATAACATTTCAAACGGCCTCAAGCATTTTTTATGGAGATGCACACCATTTTTAGCAATAACATTAAATATGTACTTCAGTCATACGTTGACACGTTGTTAGCTATAGTCTAATACCATATTTGCGACATCGTTCATATACAGCACGTTGATTACTTAAACGTATTTGTATCCTTTCCGGTTACGCAAACATTGTCAGTAAATACAGTACAGATCGAAATTAACCTCCTATGACGCCGGCGTCAGCAACAGTGATGCCAAGGCCAATTTCAAGCCATTCAAGCAACAACTGACAGAAGACTAGCTTTTTACTTTGTCGCGATACACTATTCACTAAAGACGTAGCTAATGAGAGGGGCCGCGTCTTTTCGTTGTAATTAGCAATAGTTTTATAAACCCAATTTTTTATACTGTGGTTAGTTTAAAATTTTTGAGTTTTTAAAATAGTTCAATATTTTTCGTTTGATTTTTAAAATATAAATAAATATTCCGATAATCATTATTAATACGGAAATGTTATAACATTACTATAACCATTCATCTACGAAAATAATAGTAAAATTACACTATTTTAATAAACGGTCCATGTCAACGCAAATTATTAATTTCATTAGTGCAGCTTATTTCTTTAGATTGCCACTTCGTTCTCCTTTGACAAAAGTCCAGTATTACTAGCTACATAAAATTGGCTGTCTAACTTGCTGAGAATTACTGGGCCTTTTAACTTTTACGGTTGCCTTAGTTCAGTCAGCTGTCATGACAGTAGCGATTATGAAACGTTTATGTACCTAAAATTGGCGGACTACCAGTTACTAAGGGCCTTTTCATAAAATCACTTAAAGGGTTAATTGCGTTTTTAGGTGTTTTTCTAGAAAACCATATAGCTCAGCGTTTACAGATTCTAATCGTTGCGGTCTTTGGCATAACGTAGACCTATATTTTGCCTAAAAGTATGCTATGTATGGAAAGTCAATTATTGGTCTTCTTTTCTAGGACAAGCGTTTAAAAAAAGGTCCTTTCCAAATGCAAATTTTTTTACCAAAAGTTTGCGCCACAGTTTTGAATCATGCGATTACCTGTTGAAGCTGAAAGTTGATAAGTTTTTGACATGTTTAAAATCCCCCACTTTTTTACTAACTAGTCAATTTACTGAGAAAATAGCTAAAAAGCAAACGCACTGAAAATTTAAGATATTCTTTCGTGATCAAAGCCCTCCAAAAATGTCCGCAGGTCGAATTTCAGAAAAGTGAGAAACATGCCTAGAGATTTGGACCTGTACAGTACTGCGCCTAAAATTTATGCACAGGTGTCAGTTGTAACTTAAGTTCTGCGCAAAATTTACTCAGAAGATAAAATAATTCAGTAAAAAAACAAAAACTATCAGTAATGAAAAACTATATCAAGTCCAAATCAAATCAAAAAAAAAAATCAATCAAACCAAATCAAAAAGTATCAAAAAGTCAAATCACATTAATAAATGACAAAGAAGTCATCGAAAAATATCAGATATAAAAAAGTAAAATACATAGTCTACTTACAAAAAATGTTATATTTGAATGTAGATACTACGACATAATAAACTAAAAAAATATTTGAATCACCTGTTTTCATAAGAAATACTAAAACAACACTGCCTAACATTAACAGTACCTTACATATGTATGTATTTACGTAGCATTTGATTTTGTTGGTGAATACATGCCATATCGTTTAATAGTTGTACCAAGAGTACATAATAGCGTCTCACTCTATTCAGTCGAAAAGTGAGACACCCTCCTTTCTGTTTGTGTTATCGCGCAAGCAGATGCTCGTCATTTCTAGGCCGCATGTTGCCGTTTTATGCAACATGTGGCTGGCCAATCAGAAGCGAGCTCCGTTCTAATTAGGTAGACGACTGTGCACTTCCTCCAATCAGCACGCAGGCGGCCTCACGTGCTTTTGCCTGAAAATTGTCAAAAAACATTTAACTTACCAGTTAACATCATAGTCAGCGCATACTAGCAATAATCCCTGAAAATGGTGATAAAAATGTAGACAAAATATAATTCTGGGCAAAAAAAAAACAAAAAATCCCCCCTACCCGCCGATCATTGCAGAACTTAACACTGAAATGGCTGTAATGGCGGAAAGTGTGCTGATTGGAGCACGCGAGGCCGCCTGCGTGCTGATTGGAGAACGTGCACAGCCGTCTAGCCAATCAGAAGCGGAGCTCGAATCAGAAGGCCAGCCACATGTTGCATAAAACGGCAACATGTGGCCTGGAAATGACGGCAACATCTGAATGCGCTATAGCACAGGCAGAATTAAGGAGAGTGTCTCAAAATTATAAACTTAGAGTCATTTGACTCAGACTCCGTTCGGACTCCATAGTCTGAAGCAATAAATTTTAATAAGTCTGTCCGTTGAATAGCAACATAGGTTCAATGCGGCAAAACTTTGTATGGCGTACTTAATTTTCAACATTGTCAGCCAATGCAATTAAATGTTTTTGAGTGTAAAGAAGACAATTGCGGCATTAAGCAAAAATGTTTCCAACTTTACAAGCTCTATGAAAGGATTAAATTATTGTTAAAAATTAAAAAGGAACATTTCAGGTTACTTCAGTAACTGAGATACTGCGCTGATTGCAATCGACTTCGCACCGTGACGATCGCAGTTTGCAACCTTTGGCAATTCATGAAATTACAGTCAGAACCTACGCTACGTTTTTTTGTTTGTTTCTTACATAGAATGCAGCTCTAAACACGAGAGGTTATTCAGTCCGTCTAAGCAGGTTGCCAAAAGAAATCGTTAGGCTGCAAAGAGGGACAAAAAAGTAATCATCCTAGTTTAGGTTACAAACTGTAGTAATACCACTGTGTTACTTTTACGCGGCCCATAGGGGCCATATACTATATTCATTTTCTCGTCTTTCTACGTTGTTTCGCGAAGGTCGAATTTACAGTGTTAAATAACACTGGAAGGACAGGTAACTCAATCTTAGACACGAAAGTTACAATGCTTTCTTTAAACTTGGCAAATATGAAAAAACAAACCTGCCGTGGACTCTAGAAATAACCAACGGAGCTAATCAGCGAATTTTGTGGATTTGCACTGTCAAAATTTTGTTAACGAAAAAAGGTAGCGTTAGGTATTAATTATTAACTCAATCTAAACATCTGACAAAACGTACCAAAATCAGCTACAATTGTTTGTTTTGCTGTTGCTAATATATTTTCATATGTAAACACACTTTCAATGATAGACATCACGACTATGTCAATCATCCCAGCAGTTAATATCATGTTCAACTTTTAACAACTTTACCACAAGGGCTCGTCGTTACTCATCTGCAATGATTCTCGTTTTAAGTGCGAAATTTTTCTGGTTCAAGCCTAACACGAACCAGTCTTTTTGCGCGGCCGCCTCAGCGGCCGTGCATACTTGATTCAGTCAATGCACTGAAACCAAAATTGCATGTAAATCATGCTTAGTTTCAGTGCATCGAAAAGGCAGCAGTGATATTTGACACTCACTGCTGACCAAGATGTGCATGTGCTGTGTATGTGCGTGTGCTGTGACGCTATCCGCACTCGCGTGCGTATGTATGTGTGTTGTCATCTTGGCATATTGAATGTGGCATGTGATGTCAACATTTGTCGAAGACAGAACAGAACAATGAACGTCGCATCGCAGCGGCTAGAAGAACGTAGGTACACACACACACACACCTAACTACGGGTCTCCTAACTATTGTTGTAATGGTAACGAACGCGTGTAAGCGAAATCGAAATAGCACTTTTTGTGCTATAGCGCTTTTTTTATGCGCTATATGCGCTATATGCGCTATAAGCGCTATAGAATTTGCTATATGCGCTATTTGCGCTATAGCGCTTTTTGGGGGTGCTATATGCGCCATTTGCGCTATATGCGCTATCGGAGGTGCTATATGCGCTATTTGCGCTATAGCGCTTTTTGGGGGTGCTATATGCGCTATTTGCGCTATATGCGCTATCGAAGGTGCTATATGCGCTATTTGCGCTATAGCGCTTTTTAGGGGTGCTATATGCGCTATTTGCGCTATATGCGCTATCGAAGGTGCTATGTGCGCTATTTGCGCTATAGCGCTTTTTGGGGGTGCTATATGCGCTATTTGCGCTATTAAAATTATTTTTAAATTTTTGTTTGTGTTCTAGTCGACGATATAAAAAAATAGCGCATATAGCACAACGATAGCGCATCAAAGTGCTATAAGCGCTATTTTTTTCGTAGGCTTAAAAAATAGCGCTTATAGCATCTGAGGGTGCTATTTGCGCTATTTAGGCGCTATTTTGTGCTATTGGCTAATTTATTGAAAATTTTTGTCCTTTTTAGTGAGTATACGGTCCCTCAATAAATTAGAATAATTTTAAAATTATTTTTCAAATTTTGTTAGTGTTCTAGTCGACGATATAAAAAAATAGCGCATATAGCAAACCGATAGCGCATCAAAGTGCTATAAGCGCTATTTTTTTCGTAGGCTTAAAAAATAGCGCTTATTGCACCAGATGGTGCTATTTGCGCTATTTAGGCGCTTGGACGCTGCTTGGACTTGATTATTATTATCTTATTATGATTATTGACTCATTATGGCATTAAACTATTTCTCGTTCTTTTCATGCTTAACAAGTAAGTTATATATGTTTTTTGGTTATTTCCTTTAATGATCTGTTTTTAGTAGAATATTAATATGCTGGAGAATACTTTATTTACGAATCTTTTTATTTATTTATGAATCTTTTTACCCTTCTAGGGTTTCATTTTGCGTAACCAATAGGAGCGAAGAATGGAAAGTTATGTTGGGTAATTGCCTACAATTTTGACTAATAGGAGCGAGGGATGGAAAACCCTACAAACCCAACCCCGGGGGGGGGTGGGGGGGGTGGGCGTCTACTGAATCTTTTTACCATTCTAGTGGTTCATTTTGCGTAACAAATAGGACGAAGAATGGAAAGTCATGTTGGGTAATTGCCTACAATTTTGACTAATATGAGCGAGGAATGGAAAGCCCTACAAACCCAACAACTGGGGGGAGGGGGGGGTGGGCGCTTACTCAATAAATTAGCCAATAGCACAAAATAACGCCTGAATAGCGCAAATAGCACCCTCAGGTGCTATAAGCGCTATTTTTTAAGCCTATGAAAAAAATAGCGCTTATAGCACTTTGATGCGCTATCGTTTTGCTATATGCGCTATTTGTTAATATCGTCCACGAAAACACAAACTAAAAGTTTAAAAGAATTTTAAACTTCTTAACTTTAATTGAGAGATGTTATACGTACTAAAAAGTACAAAAGTTTTCATTAAAATAGCCGATAGCACAAAATATCGCCCAAATAGCGCAAATAGCACCCTCAATTGCTATAAGCGCTATTTTTTAAGCCTATGAAAAAGGGGAGGGGGGGGAGGGGGGGGGAGGGGGGGGTACCTGTCGTAGCGTGTATAGCGCAAATAGCGGGGGGGGGGTGGGGGGGGCGTTTTCGAGCTGTACAGTATGATAGCGCAAATAGCGCAAATAGCGCCTAGGGGGGGGGTGTAAAATCCTGTGCAGGTGCACGCTTACACGCGACATCTACCCAGTTGAGTAACAGTAATACTGTATTGCACTGGTTATAAAAATTTAGTGTTTGCCGCGCTATATTTTACCGGATACGGTAAAATAATACTCACTGTCATCGTGTCAAAAAATGTACGCTCGTCAACAAAAGTGCTTGTTTAACCCTCTTTTTAAACATTTTTTGTTTTAAACTCAGTTATTTCGAATTTTAAAACTTTTTTGTAACATATATACGTCAGTTTTAAACGTCAGCTTAAAATAGTATTTAGATTGGCCTAGTTCTGCAAGAATTGGCCGCGTTTTATATTTCCTGTGGGGTATAGACACTCTTAACTCCGCACAGGACTACTCCTGACCCAGCCGAAGGGCTTTCTGGTCAATGTATGTCACGTATTCACTATGTCTTATGGTGATGTAAAATATATGTATGTATCTTGAGCTCATGTTAAAAATTTTTTGCATTAAGGTGAAGTATATGTTAAATTGTTATGAATAATGTCTACATGTGCTGTGAAAAATCTCCTAAGAAACGTTAAAATTAACCTTTTACTCAGATCTAGAAAATTTTGAAATTATTCAGAAATAGATAGATAATAAGAAAAGATGAAACTACACAGAATAAAAAAATAATTATTTTATCTGAGCGAAAACACCCAATTGTTTAGCTTGAAAATATTCTGCATATGCTAAAATGAGAAAATTTTTGCACAAATTAAAAAAAAATAAAAAATAAAATTGCTTTAATCAGAAAATGGCATTACAAAGCAAATTACATGGCACAAGTTGTGCTTATAAAAATAAGTGTCAGTCAGATATTACTGAGACTCTGCTTCATCTTCAGCCAGCCATCGCAATCAAGTTTCTGTTTATGAGTGCGAAGAAAAATGAAGTCACTTATTATTTTTGTTATTGCAATAGTACGTCATGTTTCTGGTGCAATCACTGACGATTTTTATTGTCCTTTTAAATCTTATTTCGACAAATTGGATCAAAACCCAGAGACAACTGTTACGGCTATTCCATACTGGTATGTGACTAGTATTACTTTCGAGCAAACATTGTAGGGTCAAGCGTTAGTTTTGTGTACAAAACTCTCAATGTGCAATGCGTTTATTTCAGTAACGTGTGTAAGAGACGCACAACTATAGCGCTTTTCTCTTAGCTCTATGTGCGCTATTTGAGCGATGGCCTAAAATTTAGTGTGTCACAAGGCCTAGGCTAAACTAATCTAACTCTGTACAAAGGAACACCTCCTGTTAGACTTATATAATTTATTTAAAATAACGGACTTATGAATCGGACTTACAATGACATGTAATGACAAACTGACTTTAACAGGTAAAGTGGAGTGCCAAAAATCCTTGAATGTTATCCGTTGATGTCGCACTTTTATGCCTCAGATTATATAGCCAAGTCCCAGGGGGTGTTCCTTTGTACAGAGTTAGATTAGTTTAGCCTAGGCCTTGTGACACACTAAATTTTAGGCCATCGCTCAAATAGCGCACATAGAGCTAAGAGAAAAGCGCTATAGTTGTGCGTCTCTTACACACGTTACTGAAATAAACGCATTGCACATTGAGAGTTTTGTACACAAAACTAACGCTTGACCTGAATAATGTTCTGCTTGAAAAGTAATACTAGTCACATACCAGTATGGAATAGCCGTAACAGTTGTCTCTGGGTTTTGATCCAATTTGTCGAAATAAGATTTAAAAGGACAATAAAAATCGTCAGTGATTGCACCAGAAACATGACGTACTATTGCAATAACAAAAATAATAAGTGACTTCATTTTTCTTCGCACTCATTAACAGAAACTTGATTGCGATGGCTGGCTGAAGATGAAGCAGAGTCTCAGTAATATCTGACTGACACTTATTTTTATAAGCACAACTTGTGCCATGTAATTTGCTTTGTAATGCCATTTTCTGATTAAAGCAATTTTATTTTTTAACATTTTTTTAATTTGTGCAAAAATTTTCTCATTTTAGCATATGCAGAATATTTTCAAGCTAAACAATTGGGTGTTTCCCCTAAGATAAAATAATTATTTTTTTATTCTGTGTAGTTTCATCTTTTCTTATTATCTATCTATTTCTAAGTAATTTCAAAATTTTCTAGATCTGAGTAAAAGGTTAATTTTAACGTTTCTTAGGAGATTTTTCACAGCACATGTAGACATTATTCATAACAATTTAACATATACTTCACCTTAATGCAAAAAATTTTTAACATGAGCTCAAGATACATACATATATTTTACATCACCATAAGACATAGTGAATACGTGACATACATTGACCAGAAAGCCCTTCGGCTGGGTCAGGAGTAGTCCTGTGCGGAGTTAAGAGTGTCTATACCCCACAGGAAATATATAACGCGGCCAATTCTTGCAGAACTAGGCCAATCTAAATACTATTTTAAGCTGACGTTTAAAACTGACGTATATATGTTACAAAAAACTTTTAAAAATTCGAAATAACTGAGTTTGCAAAAACAAAAAATGTTTAAAAAGAGGGTTAAACAAGCACTTTTGTTGACGAGCGTACATTTTTTGACACGATGACAAGTGAGAATTGGACTTTACCGTATCCGGTAAAATATAGCGCGGCAAACACTAAATTTTTATAACCAGTGCAATACAGTATTACTGTTACTCAACTGGGTAAATGTCGCGTTTAAGTGTGCACCTGCACAGGTTTTTACACCCCCCCCCCCCTAGGCGCTATTTGCGCTATTTGCGCTATCATACTGTACAGCTCGAAAACGCCCCCCCCCCACCCCCCCCCGCTATTTGCGCTATACACGCTACGACAGGTACCCCCCCCTCCCCCCCTCCCCCCCTCCCCCCCTTCATAGGCTTAAAAAATAGCGCTTATAGCAATTGAGGGTGCTATTTGCGCTATTTGGGCGATATTTTGTGCTATCGGCTATTTTAATGAAAACTTTTGTACTTTTTAGTACGTATAACATCTCTCAATTAAAGTTAAGAAGTTTAAAATTCTTTTAAACTTTTAGTTTGTGTTTTCGTGGACGATATTAACAAATAGCGCATATAGCAAAACGATAGCGCATCAAAGTGCTATAAGCGCTATTTTTTTCATAGGCTTAAAAAATAGCGCTTATAGCACCTGAGGGTGCTATTTGCGCTATTCAGGCGTTATTTTGTGCTATTGGCTAATTTATTGAGTAAGCGCCCACCCCCCCTTCCCCCCAGCTCGTCGGGTTTGTAGGGCTTTCCATTCCTCGCTCATATTAGTCAAAATTGTAGGCAATTACCCAACATGACTTTTCCATTCTTCGTCGTTGGATTTGTTACGCAAAATGAACCACTAGAATGGTAAGATTTCAGTAGACGCCCACCCCCCCCCCCCCCCCCCCGGGGTTGGGTTTGTAGGGTTTTCCATCCCTCGCTCCTATTAGTCAAAATTGTAGGCAATTACCCAACATAACTTTCCATTCTTCGCTCCTATTGGTTACGCAAAATGAAACCCTAGAAGGGTAAAAAGATTTTATAAATAAATAAAAAGATTCGTAAATAAAGTATTCTCCAGCATATTAATATTTTACTAAAAACAGATCATTAAAGGAAATAACCAAAAAACATATATAACTTACTTGTTAAGCATGAAAAGAACGAGAAATAGTTTTATGCCATAATGAGTCAATAATCATAATAAGATAATAATAATCAAGTCCAAGCAGCGTCCAAGCGCCTAAATAGCGCAAATAGCACCATCTGGTGCAATAAGCGCTATTTTTTAAGCCTACGAAAAAAATAGCGCTTATAGCACTTTGATGCGCTATCGGTTTGCTATATGCGCTATTTTTTTATATCGTCGACTAGAACACTAACAAAATTTGAAAAATAATTTTAAAATTATTCTAATTTATTGAGGGACCGTATACTCACTAAAAAGGGACAAAAATTTTCAATAAATTAGCCAATAAAGACAAATAGCACCTAAATAGCGCAAAAAGACACCCTCAGATGCTATAAGCGCTATTTTTTAAGCCTACGAAAAAAATAGCGCTTATAGCACTTTGATGCGCTATCGTTGGGCTATATGCGCTATTTTTTTATATCGTCGACTAGAACACAAACAAAAAATTTAAAAAAAAAAAATAAAAATTTAATAGCGCAAATAGCGCATATAGCACCCCCAACAAAGCGCTATAGCGCAAATAGCGCACATAGCACCTTCGATAGCGCATATAAGCGCAAATAGCGCATATAGCACCTCCCCCCTAAAAAAGCGCTATAGCGCAAATAGCGCATATAGCACCTTCGATAGCGCATATAGCGCAAATAGCGCATATAGCACGCCCAAAAAGCGCTATAGCGCAAATAGCGCATATAGCACCTTCGATAGCGCATATAGCGCAAATAACGCATATAGCACCCCCATAAAGCGCTATAATGCAAATAGCGCATATAGCAAATTCCATAGCGCTTATAGCGCATATAGCGCATATAGCGCATAAAAAAGGCGCTATAGCACAAAATGTGCTATTTCGATTTCGCTTACACGCGTTCGTTACCACCATTACAACAATAGTTAATAAACCCCGTAGTTAGGTGTGTGTGTGTGTGTACCTACGTTCTTCTAGCCGCTGCGATGCGACGTTCATTGTTCTGGTTTGTCTTCGACAAATGTTGACATCACATGCCACATTCAATATGCCAAGATGACAACACACATACATACGCA
>JASANF010011598.1:0-15984 GCA_030248245.1 Trissonchulus sp. WLG1_4
ATTAAAAGTTTCAGATGCTTGAAGTGAATCTAAGCGTTATATAATGAACGATAGCCCTTGTCTACATTGTTTATCAAATTTGTTGAGGCCTAGTGACAATAAGTCCAAAATTCGTGCTAGTCATGTACCAAACAACACATCACTCGGATGTCCGTCACTCGACCATTAATTTAAAAACTAATGTGGTCACTGTAGCTAGGTATGTAGCAAGAGTAGTGATCCTTTTGATGCACGTGTGAACACACTAAAAATTGAAAACTAATTAAAAATTTAAACTTAGATGACCTATACACTTTTAAAATGATTAATATTGATACTATTACGATACGAAATTACTCACCAAACGCAGAGTAAATAGACTGCACAGCCAACACTTTAAACATTTTGATATCAAGCTATTGATTAACCCTATGTTACAAAAACTAATCAACTGCTACACCCACAAGCAACAATTGATACTAATAAACACAATCAATACTAAGAACTACTACTCACAAAAAATAAAAAAAAATTATATAAAAAAAAAAAAAAAATAAAAGAGAAAATTAATAAAATAGAATAAAATAAAAAAAAAAATGATAGTAGAAAATAAAAAAAAAATATATATTAATTAATGTATTTAATTAAAGTCCCCCAGAAAAGACAACCACAACTAAGGAACAAATAATATATATAGAATCAAAAAACAACTACGGCGGCCTAAAAATAAATAAAAGAAAGCTTAATAAATCTATCAATCACAAATACAAAGAAAGAAAAACGAACGAAAAACAACCTAGATAGAAGGAAAAAAAATAATACAAATCAACCACCAATAAGGATCACAGCAACTAAATCCTACCAATTGCTGAAAATTTCGAAAAAAAAGTCCCCCCGAAAGTAGACAACCTAAAAAATTACTGAATACTTATGACCACAGACAAAAAGCAACTAACTATTAAAAAATACTAAATAGCCTTGAGAAACAAACCTATGAATTTCCAAACTTACAATTTGGCACTATAACAGTAAGAATCACAGAAAATTAACCATTTCTAACTATATAATCACAACTACAACGGAAGCCTATCATTAACACTTACGAAAATGAGAATTTACAAAAAAAACTAACGTCTTACTGAATTCCAACCAACAGCTAAAACTTTACACAAAATATTTACAAAAACACACTTACGAAAATGAGAATTTACAAAAAAAACTAACGTCTTACTGAATTCCAACCAACAGCTAAAACTTTACACAAAATATTTACAAAAACACAATCACGATCACACAAAACCACAAAAATAGCTAAAAAGAAGCCTGTAAATAACACTCAAGGCTATACAATATTTCAAAATTTAAGCGGTTTCAGACTAACTAATCATAAAATTTGCTAAAATACGCCTATAATTGACACCTATTACTGCAAAAGTTAACCTAAAACGATCAATGGTCTTACTAAACTCCAAGCAACAACTAAACTTTTCCAAAAATACTTACAAATACAGACTCACGATCCGTGAAACCACAAAATTTGCCAAAGTGAGTCTATGATTAACACAAAACGGCTATAAATCTACCAAAATTAAGTATTGTCAGGCTAATTAATCATAAAATTTGCTAAAATACGCCTATAATTGACACCTATTACTGTAAAAGTTAACGCAAAACGATCAATGGTCTTACTAAACTCAAAGCAACAACTAAACTTTTCAAAAAATACTTACAAATACACACCCACGATCAGATAAAAGCACAAAAAAATTGCCAAAGGGAGCCTATAATCAACACACAACGGCTATACAATCTACCAAAAATTAAGCGTTTTCAGACAAAACAATAATAAAATTTGGTAAAATAAGCCTAAAATTGACACATATTACTTCAAAGTTAAGCATAAACGGTCATTGGACTTAATAAATTGTAAGCAACAGCTAAAACTTTTCAAAATACTTACAAAGACACACTCATGATCAGATAACACCACAAAAATTGCTAAAAGGGAGTCTATGATTAATACACAACGGTTATAAAATCTACCAAAACTAAGCATTGTCAGACTAAATAACCGTAAATTTGCTAAAATAAGCCTATACTTGACACATATTACTGTGAAAATTAAGTCAAAACGGTCAGTGGCCTTAGTAAATTGTAAGCAACAGCTAAAACTTTTCAAAAAATACTTACAAATACACACTCATGATCAGATTACACCACAAAAATGTTAAAGTGAGCCTATGATTAACACACAACGGCTATAAAATGTACCAAACTTAAGCATTGTCAGACTAAATAACCATAAAGTTTGCTAAAATACGCCTATAATTGACACCTATTACTGCAAAAGTTAACCTAAAACGATCAATGGTCTTACTAAACTCCAAGCAACAACTAAACTTTTCCAAAAATACTTATAAATACAGACTCACGATCCGTGAAACCACAAAAATGTTAAAGTGAGCCTATGATTAACACACAACGGCTATAAAATCTACCAAAATTAAGCATTGTCAGACTAAATAACCAGAAAATTTGCTAAAATAAGCCTATAATTGACACATATTAATGTGAAAGTTAACTCAAAACAATCAATGGTCTTACTAAATTGCAACTAACAACTAAAACTTTTCAAAAAATACTTACAAATACACACTCATGATCAAACAAAAATTGAAAAATTAATATTAAGTTAAACAATTATTAAAATTATAAAATTGAAAAATAAATAAATTAAAATTAAAATTAAAAAATTTAAATTAAAAAATTAAACTTTAAAAATTTTAATCAACCAGTTTCCCCACCCTACAACTAGCGTAGGCTCCTGCCCACCCAATTCGCTAGCAAGCAAGTCGGGGGATTGCGGGGGATTATTTGGGGGATTTTACACGTTAAAGATAGCGGCTCCTCCCCACCAGGCTCCTCCCCACCCAAAGTGGTATGAGATCACGCCTCTATACTACTTATGTTGTGCGTGTTATGTGTGATAGGTATTGCGTAATCGATCTAATTAGTGTGTATCTAATTAGTGTGTCTAATTTATGCTGTTTTACTAACGTACTGGTCAATCATTTTCATTTTTCTTTCTCCGATTGGTGTGATTTGTACGGTGTACTGTATGATAACTGTGAAGTGTGTTGAGTTCATTTTGTGTAGTTCTGCTTTGTGTAATTTTCTTTTCGTCTTTTCCTTTTGTTGTTTTTCGTGGAGTTTCGGTGGTTTTCTTTGAAAATGGAAATACTAAAACAAGTAACAATATGATCCCTGTATAATCAAAACTGATCCGATGTTGGCATCAGATACTTACTGACATAGTATGGTAACGTGTACAGTGGGAAGATCAATATCAATAATCAATATTATAATCGGTGCTTTGTTTGTTGTGTGTATGTTCATGTGTATGATGTGTGTATGTGTACCTGCGTATGTATGTGCGTGTTTTGTGATTCGAGTTTTGATTAATTCTGTGATTAATGCTTTAAGGGGGCGCTCCGGGAATCAAGGTTTTGGGCGGTATTTTTTTAAAAACAGCCAAAATGACCTATCATTCTTGAAGGAAAGTTGCCCAAAATACTATTTCTGATGTTTTGACGTGCATATCTCCATAGCAAAAAATTTGGAAAAAATTGACAATTTACTGATTGTATTCGACTCTTACACACATTCAGCAAGTAAGCCAGTGCATCAACGCTTTTTGAGGTTTTGCAAACAGACGATACGTAGATTTTATTAGTCGTAATGAAAAATTAAAACCATTTTAATGCGTTCCGTGCAAAAAAATCGCACAAGAAACCTTTTTCAGTAGCAGCAGACTCAAATATAGGCTGTGTGAATACAAAACCAATTTTTCGGCATTCGATTACAAAATGCTGGTAAGACATTTTTCTACAAAATTTTGCACAATTATGGCATTAGGCTCTGCGCAGTTGAACAATTTTTTAGTTTTTTAAAATAAAGCTTAGAAATTTTTTTATATGAATTTTATCGCTCAGAGTTCGACTTCGAAAACACATTATGACATTTTTTATCCAAACTTGACAATAAATGTTAATAACCAAAATAATGTTCAACTAGAGAAGCGCATAAGCTACATTTTAGTATATACAGTGTGGCTATACGCAAAGCATAAGCAGAATTATCGTTTGCCGAAAATTCACTCACGTTTGGTGCTCTGGGAGTCACGTGACATGATCACGTGATTCGAAATTTTGCCACCAGTGTTTTTTTGTGCCATAGTACATATATGTATAGTAATATATATGTAAAATGTATAATATGTAAGTAATATAAGTATAGTATGTAAGTTTGACATTTGCCAATTTTTTTGCCAATTTTCGATGTAACCCCCGATTCCCTGAGCGCCCCCTTAACCTGCCATAATATTTTTGCCTTATTTTAATAGCTGGTATTAATACAAAGTGTTTTATAATATTGTGTAATTCTTGTCATTCCTGCCATATATATGCTCAATTCATAATATGCCATTGTATGCTCAAAATTTGCTTTTCTTTTAATAATTTCCTTTTAACTGTACGAAATTGATTCAAAATGATGTTGAAAAAAAGTAGAAAAATTGTAGAAAAATAGTAGAAAAAAGTAGAAAATTTTTGAACTGAAAGTAAAAAAAAAGTAGACACTTGCACAAAGTTTAGAAAAAAAGTAGAAAAAAGTTGAAAAAGTGGAAAATAGTAGAAAAAAGTAGAAAAAAAGTAGAAACTTGCCAAGGTAGAAAGTAGACAAATAGTAGAAAAAAAGCAGAAACGATTTTCTATATACTTTTTTTACTATTTTTCTACTAATTTTCTACTTTTTTCTACCCATAATTTTCCCTGTGCACCTACCTTAAAACAACATAGCGCACTCGAAATTATCCAAAAACAAAAACTATGGCCATTTTTGGCTTCAAACTTTGGCCTCTTCCGAAAACAGTAAAAATGCTATGTTTAAGGGATCATACCATAGAAAAAAAGTGAGTACAAAAAAAGTACAAAAGTGGGTTTATACATTTTTTGTATTTTTTGTGCTACTTTTGTGCAGTACTGTGCAAAAAAAGTTCCCTGTTCGTCGGCGTACGACGAGCTTCGTCGTTCGCGAAAAGTGACGAACAAAAATTTTTCCAAAAGTGCTCCAAAACACACTTTCAATGTAAAAAAGTGAAAATTTGAAAATTTTTTTTCTTTCCGGCCACCGTTTGTCACTTTTCGCGAACGACGAAGCTCGTACGCCGACGAAGGAACTTTTTTTTGCATAGTTCTGTACATATATACCATATATATACATAAATACGTCTCCAAATTTAAACCGTCTAGCCGTTCCAGGTATGTATATAAGATGCGACAGCTCAGAAATGCGTTTGGTGAACCTACGCTGAACAGATTCTAATAAATTTATAACTTTTTTTAACTGCCGCGACCAAATATATTAGTAAATATTAGTAAATATTAGTAAATATATCCCTCCACCACCCGGTGAACAGTAGCAGAATGCAATATAAATGTATATGTATATGCTGCCTTGCAAATTGTAGTCCTTGACCTTGCAAAAGTTTCAAGATGATTGAGAGCACAACTTTTAAAGACTATTTTAATTAAAACTACTAACTGACCATATAAGACTGCATAACCTGCGTGTCCAGTTTCGCCAATAACTACACTAACGTCTTGTAAGGATAACTTAAGGCACAGACAATTATATATAAACAATTGGGAACTTTAAAGAGTAAATATTTGCTCATGATTGGCGAAACTACCCTTAACTTTATTAACTTGGGCACATCGCTGGTCCATTCTCAACAGTACTGCCTGCCTCAACGCACGAGTCGCTTACCGTGTTCGCATCGGACAGGGGGCACGTATGAGAATGGGCCAGTTTGTGTTAGTAACAAAGAAAAAAAAAGCAAAGCAGCAACAACTAAACAGCAAACAATAGAATATCAACAAAAAAACCTATAATACGCAGGCGAAAACCTATTGCAGGTTTCTTAATGCCCGCCCACGCAGGAAGGGAAAGAAAAATTCTGTCTTAGTCAATGCTAATAGCTGTTTTTTGAAAACAAACAGCGACGGACTGGCTATGATGTCACTCGGGAGCATATTCCACAGCTCGACTACTCTAAAAGCAAAACTGGACAAGCAACGACGTGTGCAAACTTTCTTCGGATAAAGCTTGTCAATATCTCCTCTGGTACGGTCGCAAGGCGCAAACGTGAACAATTCGTCAAATGGGATGTCAATTAGACGGTGACGAATCTTATAAACCAGGATCGTGTCACGTATAAGACGTCGGAGTTCTAACGATTGAAAACCACACACTGCGAGTCGATCGATATAGCAACAATAACGTAGATTAGGAATACGCTTAGTGAATGAACGCTGAACAGACTCCAATAGATCAATATCCTGAAGGTATGTGGGTGACCAAACTTCACAATTATATTCGAGCATCGGTCGAACTCGGTTAGAAAATTGACGGACCATAAATTTGAGATCGCGACAAACAAATGCTCGCAGAATGCCAGTTAGTTGTGACGCCTTACTAACAATAGTGGAACAATGTTGCGAAACACTAAGATCCCACGACATGAAAACACCGAGATCTTTTATATGCGGTACTACCATCAAATTAAATTCAGCAAGAGAATACGGAGATGAAAGTTGTTCGGGAGCTGGTTTTTTGCCTAGGCGAAGAACGAAACTCTTCTCTGGGTAAATATTCAGTTGCCACAGTTGGGTCCATTCGTAAAACTCTGTAATGTTACGTTGTAATTCGACGGAAAACCCAATAGACTTATCCACACGATTAAATACTTTTGCATCATCAGCGAACAGAACCATCGATGAACTAGTAGTATGCTGGATCGTATCATTAATGTAGATTAAAAACAAAAGTGGGCCTAAAACAGATCCTTGCGGCACACCGCTTAACACAGGTTTATAGCTGGAGTAACAAGAGTTTATCTTTACGCGCTGTTCACGGTTCGACAAAAAATTTTCAAGAAACTTGAGCAGATGGCCAGATAACCCATAACAAGAACACTTGAGAAGTAGTTTAGAGTGGACGACAGAGTCAAAAGCTTTAGCTAAATCAAAATAGACCACATCAACAGGATTTCCTGCTTCAAGAGCAACTGTCCAATTGTTGAGACAACGAAGCAAGCAAGTTAGTGTTGAGCGATTTGGCAAAAAACCGTGTTGACCGTCATCGAGAAGATTATGTTCCTTTAGGGCTTTAGATGACTTAACATTTGATCCTTGATGCATCTCTCCATGACTTTGCAAATGACACTCGTGAGAGAGATAGGTCGATATACTTGACAAATATTGTTGGAATACCATCGCTACCACAAGCATAACTACTTGGAACCTGTGCTAAAGCTTTACGCACTACAACTGGTGAAAACGAAATGTTACGCAACCTATCATTACATCGCTGATAGAAAGGCGGTAGTTGACCATTGTCCGTAGTGAAAACAGAGCTGAAACAACCGTTGAGCAATTCTGCTTTTTGAGCGTCAGTGTCAGCTTCTAAGCCACGGTCATTCAGAAGCGTAGGAATAGCATCGGAGCGCCGCAGAGAAGACTTAATATAATTAAAGAGTGGCCTGGCAGAGCTAGAATCGCACAGAGATTTTTCGTAGCGGATTCGATCGTGTGATATAGACCGACGGCAAAAACGGGCAAGACGATAGAAGGAGCGCCTGACCTCCGGGCATCGATTTCGACTACACAGTTTCCACACACGACGTTTGAGAGCTAAAGCGTCCGCGCTTTGTTTAGACAAGGGAAAAGGCCGACGATAAAATGGTCGCGAAGTTTCGGTTTTAGGGACACAGGTGTTTGTGACCGGCCGCAAAAGCCGCCGGCCGGCTCCGGCCGGCCGGCGGCCGGGCCGGCGAAGAACTTCGGCCGGCCGGCCGGCCGGCCGGGACGGCCAAATTTTTAGATAAAACCAGTCCAGAGTGTCATTTCGGCATAAACTTAGCCTGCCGGATTGCTATGCCGGCCTAATTTTGTCAGTCGGTTGAATTTGGCTGGCTGGCCGGTGTTTTTAACCAGCCGGCTTTGCCACGCTTTGTTTAGACAAGGGAAAAGGCCGACGATAAAATGGTCGCAAAGTTTCGGTTTTAGGGACACACTTAGTGTTTGTGACCGGCCGCGAAAGCCGCCGGCCGGCCGGCGGCCGGGCCGGCGAAGAACTTCGGCCGGCCGGTAAAAGCCGGCCGGCCGGCCCGTGAAAGCCGGCCGGCCGGCCCGTGAAAGCCGGCCGGCCGGCCCGTGAAAGCCGGCCGGCCGGCCGGGACGGCCAAATTTTTGGATAAAACCAGTCCAGAGTGTCATTTGGGCATAAACTTAGCCTGCCGGATTGCTATGCCGGCCTAATTTTGCAGTCGGTTGAATTTGGCTGGCTGGCCGGTGTTTTTAACCGGCCGGCCGGCCGGCCGATTTTGACCAGCCGGCCGGCCGGCGGATTTTAGCCGGCCGGCGACCATCAGATCAGGCCGGCCGGCCGAAAATTCCGGCCGGTCACAAACACTAGACACACTGTTGAATACAATAGCTTAGGACCGAGACAAATTCTTGCCAATATTGTTCAACGCCATTTGCAGACTCAAAAATGAAATCCCAATTTATACGATTAAGAAACTCTAAAGCGCCCTTACACTGATATAAATTATACCTTGTATATCTCTGTTGCGGCAATTGTGGTGCTTTAATAGCAAAACAGATTGATGAATGATCCGACGTTGACAAGGGCTCCGTAATATCAATTTTATCAAGAGTACATAATAGGAAGAGTATGACACTCTTCATATTATGCCTAGCAGCGCGTGTCCAATGCGCAGCGCGAACTAGGCCTTTTATGTACGGTTTTGAGGGGGGGGTACCCCCCCCTCAACTGAAGACCCCGTACTCAACTGAGGGGGGGGTACCCCCTACTCAGTTCGATACCCCGTGCTCAACTGAGGGGGGGGGTCCCCCCCCCCTCAACTCAGCACCCCGTCTTCAGTTGAGGGGGGGTACCCCCCCCTCATTTCCACACACTCACAAAGTCTTTCCGCTCCCCCCCCCCCAGTTCAGTACCCCTTCTTCAGTTGTGGGGGGGTCCCCCCCCCCCTCAGTTCAGCACATCAACAAAAGTCCTTGTCAGTGTCTTGAAATGAGGGGGGTACCCCCCCCTCAACTGAAGACGGGGTGCTGAGTTGAGGGGGGGGGTACCCCCCCCTCAGTTGAGCACGGGGTCTTCAGTTGAGGGGGGGGTACCCCCCCTCAAAACCGTACATAAACGGGCTATTTCGCGCTGCGCATTGGACGCACGCCCGTAGGCATAATAGGAAGAGTGTCATACTCTTCCTATTATGTACTCTTGATTTTATAAATTAACAAGGGATCAGATACCAAAGGTCAAAAATACGACCACCGACGTGTGTTGGCTCTTTCACAATCTGTACTAATTCCTCTTCGAAAACAAAACTTAGGAAATCTCGTGCTTTTCCTTCTGGAGCAGAGCAGCTGTTCCAATTAATTGTACCCATATTAAAACCCTCACAAATGAGGAACGAGGAAGGATTTTGAACAAGGTATTGCAAGCAATGCAACAACAAGCCCAAATCACAATCAGTACAACCAGGGACGTTATAAACGCAGACTACACGAACAGGGGTACTCGCCATATAAATCAGCTGCACAAATTTCAACCTCCTGAAAACAATCAGGCAAACTCAGCGATCTGTACTTAATACTGTTATGGATAAAGATGGCGGTTCCACCACCCCGGCCCTTACGGTCTTTTCTTAGCACAGAATAATTTGGGAGTCCAAAAACAGAATTACTAATATTTTCTGTTAACCAGGTTTCCGTTACAAAGATTAATTTAGGTAAAAGATTATCAACTACATAAGACAGATCTGTGAGTTTGTTCAGCAAACTGCGAGCATTGCAATAATAACTCAGCAAAACAGAATTAGCTGAAACATCAACAGAGATATTACGTTGATCTTCACCAGTGGGCGGGCTTTCCTCCTACGGGAAATCAGGGTGATCATTGCTACGACGTGGTGGACGTTTGATAATGGCACCGTTTCGGATAATCAGATCTGGGTCAGAGTTGCGCCTGATAGCTAATTCCTATTTCAGTAAACGGTCAGCAACCCTTTCACGATATATTGACAAGCTGACACACAAGCTTTCACAAAATGACACTGTTCAACTCAGCTATAAGGCGAACATAACTCACAAAAAAGGCTTTCAAAAACAACAATAAAATATAATATTCACACAGATAGACTTGAAAGATAGTATGTAGTAGGAAACCTAATCACAAACATACATTTTTGTTTGTGTATTGTGTTTATATACTGATAAACTAAACAACCACGGTAAAGTTGTTTTCGGAAAAAATTCACAGAATAGAGAAGCGCATAAGCTACATTTTGGTATATAAAGTGTAACTATACGCAAAGTATTAAGCAGAAATATCGTTTGCCGAAAATTCACTCACGTTTGGTGGTCTGGGAGTCACGTGACATGATCACGTAATTTGAAATTTTGCCTCCAGTGTTCTTTTGTGCCATAGTACATATATGTATAGTAAAGTTTGACATTTGCCAATTTTTTTGCCAATTTTCGATGTAACCCCCGATTCCCGGAGCGCCCCCTTAACCTGCCGTAATATTTTTGCCTTATTTTAATAGCTGGTATTAATACAAAGTGCTTTATAATATTGTGTAATTCTTGTCATTCCTGCCATATATTACCGTTATTTTAATAATTAATATTAATATTAAAAGTCGGTATTTAAAATACTTTTAATATTAATATTTTTATTAATATTAAATTAAAAATAATTTGAGAATTTTATTTATATTAATATTAAATTAAAAATATTTCAGGAGTTGTATTTATATTAATATTAAATTAAAAATAAATTGAGAATTTTATTTATATTAATATTAAATTAAAAATATTTTAACAATTGTATTTATATTAATATTAAATTAAAAATAAATTGCCCATATTAATATTAAAAAGCACTTTATTTTTAATATTCTTTTTAATAACGGCTGGGCATATACAAGCCAAGTATATGCCTGTGCAGAAACTGACACGCTGCATTTATATTAATATTAAAAATGCATTTTTATACAATTTTAATATTATTTTAAATACGTTTGTTAGCTCGTTTGTTAGCTTTTCAACCCGAAATTTGTCCGTGAAGGCGTATAAAGTCACACGTACACGGCTATTATTTTGGTGTTAAGGGGCCTATTCCTTTGCCGGATTAACCCGCCGTCCCCAGAAGTACCAGTTGACACATCACAACGGGACGAACTTCCAATTCGGGACTACAGTACCTGACAAATGACATGTTTATTTTAGTCAACTGAACTTTAAAATTTTTTCAGAAAGTGTAGATCTTTGTGTTTAGCGGCCAAATTTTGGACCCACTCCACTGCCACATAACAAAACCTGCGCTTCACTCAGCAATTTTTTCATCGCAGAAGTATTATTTTCTTTCTGGCCGCATTAAGATTTTCGACTGCGACGTCAGCCGTCAGCCCAGCCTTCTACAGTCAGATGTTGTAGTTTATTACTAGCCTTCGCCCTTCAAGTATGGCAGGCGCACGGTTCCTGTGTTAATTATATAGGGTGAGGTACATGCCTGAGCGATGGCACAAAGTTTTGACATTTAATATTCTGAATTATAGTAAAACATCAAGAACACCGATTGCGTGAAGGTGGTCACAGTTGACAGCATGGACTAAAACGGCCCATAAAAATTTCAGGATTCCAGTAAAGCAATAGGCCTTAAGATTCTTTTGTGCTGTAAATGTAGGGTTCTCCAGGGGCGTAGCCAGGGGGGGGGGGGACGGGGGGATTCACCCCCGCCCCGCCAAATTTTTTTCGACTGAAACATTGCACAAGTTTTCCCCTCCCCCTGTCACGGATAAAAGTGTCCCCCCAAAAAAATGTCCCCCCGGACACTTTCATCTGGATAAAAGTGTCCGGTTGGACAAATTCTAGGGGGACACTTTTATCCGTAACACCCCCATTGGTTTTTATGGTCCGGTTTCCAATTGACCAAATTTGGCCTAAAAATCAAAATTTTCCCCAACTTTTTTTCTGGGGGCTACTTCCCCCAGACCCCTGCAACTTTATGGTTCAATGCTCCTTGCTTTTAAATTTCGTTAGAGCGTGTGCATGAGTGACTAACCTTGTCGACGTCGTTCATGCCTTAAGGAGCTGTCCGTGTCCATATGTCGCAGCTGGTCCAGCACTGGGACACGTAACACAAAAAAGTTAACTTCCAGGAAGAACCCTGTTATTTTTAGATAGTTGACTAGAGTAAACTAGCCAAGTTTTATGGCCCAGATTGAGTATTTATTACGTGGGGTGCCAAATCTTGCCCCCGTGGCAGGACATGCAGCTTAGGGACTGTTTTTTGAGGACAAGGACAAATTATAATGACAGAACGACAAAAACGCAGGAACCACAAAAGTCATCGCACCTGTAAAGTGAAACAAGAAATGTGGTGGAACTGTGATAGTGTTGAGCGACAAAAGGACGAAGGATGAAGGAAGGTTGAATCGTAAAGGTGAAGAGAGTGCCTCGAGAACGTTATAGCGTTATTGAAGTATACTGTTTATGATGAGGGCGCACATTATTGCATTTGCTTGCAATGTATTTGTTTTTAGCACTATCTAAAACCAATAATTTTGGAAATATTAATATTAAAATTAATATTAATATTAAAAATCGAAAATTTTCGTATTTATATTAATATTAAATTAAAAATAAAATGAGAATTTTATTTATATTAATATTAAATTAAAAATGTTTCGGGAATAGCATTTATATTAATATTAAATTAAAAAGAAATTGCAAACTTTATTGATATTATTTAATTAAAATTATTATACGAATTGTATTTATATTAATATTAATATTAAAAATAAATTCCATTAATAAAATAACGGTACCATATATATGCTCAATTCATAGTATGCCATTGTATGCTCAAAATTTGCTTTTCTTTTAATAATTTCTTTTTAACTGTACGAAATTGATTCAAAAAGATGTTGAAAAAAGTAGAAAAATTGTAGAAAAATAGTAGGAAAAATTAGAAAATTTTTGAACTGAAAGTAGAAAAAAAGTAGAAACTTGCACAAAATATAGAAAAAAAGTAGAAAAAAAGTAAAAAAAGAGGAAAATAGTAGAAAAAATTAGAATAATCTTTGAACTTAATTTAAATTAAATAAAAAAAAGGATAATTTGAACTGTTTGAAAAAGTTGAAAATCTATATATGTTTTTCGGGTTAAATGCAGTTGAGGGGGGAAAAATAGTGGACCTATTGTTTTGAGTAGAGCACCTTGGGGGAAGCATTTTTGCTTCAAGAACCCCTATTTCATTTTTTGGATTTTTTGAGATATGACCCCCCGCAATTTTAACCCTCAGTGAGGGACGTTTTCGCAATTTTTTTCCGAAGCCCTTGTTTTTTCCGTTCTAATCGTGTCTAAATGGTGTCAGATTATTGTTTACAATTTTTTAGAATCAAAACAAAGGGTCTTTAACCGGGCTCCTGCCAAAAAATTGGCCAAATTTGCCAGAAACGTCCAATTTTTGACCAAATTCAAACTTGTCCTTAATTTAGGCTTGGGCTTAGGCTTAGGCTTAGGGCTTAGGCTTAGTAAGGCCCGTATTCACATACACTAAATTTAGTGCTACGAAGCACTTAAAGTTAGTGTTTACACTAACTTTAAGTGTTAGTGTTAGTATGTGAATACGGGCCTATGGGGCTTAGGCTTAGGCTTAGTATCAGGCTTAGGCTTAGGCTTAGGTTCCGGCTTAGGCTTAGGCTCAGGCTTAGGCAATAAAAAAATCGAAATTTTAAGAAAAAATTCTGCCAGCTTAGCCTAGAGAATCCTGCCAACTAAGCCTAGACGATGCCTTAAAACATCATAACGCAAGTCAAAACTATCCAAAAACAAAGATTATAGCCATTTTTGGCTTCGAACTTTGGCCTACGTTCACTTCCGAAAACACTGAAAATGCAATTTTCAAGGGCCGGTATTCATAAAAGTCGGGATAAAAAGCTAGGCTTTTTATCCGTAAGTCTGGCTTGAAAAAGCCGAGATAAAAAGTCTGGCTTGCGCACAAGCTTGGATTTTTATCCGAGCTTTTTGGTCAATCCAGGCTTGTTCAAGCCTGGCTTTTTATCCGAGCTTTTTATTCAGAATGAAAAAATCAATAAAATATACGTGGAAGCCGGGATTATAATCCGAGCTTGATTTTTATGAATACCATAAGCTCGACTTTTTATCCCAGCTTTTATGAATACCAAAAAGCCTGGATAAAAAGCCGAGCTTGGTTTTATAAATACGAAAAGCCGGGATTTTGGGCCGTATTCACATACTAACACTAACACTTAAAGTTAGTGTAAACCCTAACTTTAAGTGCTTCGTAGCACTAAAATTAGTGCTACGAAGCACTTAAAGTTAGTGTTTACACTAACTTTAAGTGTTAGTGTTAGTATGTGAATACGGGCCTTTAAGCCGGGCTTGCTCAAAGCTCGGATAAAAAGCCGAGCTTGCACTTTTATGAATACGGGTAAAGGGGTCATAGCTCAGAAAAATCCAAATTTGTGGATAGGGGTTCTATTACAAAAAATGCTTCCCTCAAGGTGCTCTACACCAAAAAATAGGTCCATTATTTCCCACAGGAAAATTATTTCTAGAAAAAAACTAGAAAAAAACCAGAAAAAAACTAGAAAAAATCATCTAGTTTTTTTCTGGTTTTTTTCTAGTTTTTTTCTAATTCTTCCTGACGAATATCTGGTTTTTTTCTGGTTTTTTTCTGGTTTTTTTCTAATTTTTTCTAACTTTCTGACTTTTTTCTGGTTTTTTTCTAACTGCCAGTCTCACGATCTGGTTTTTTTCTACTTTTTTTCTGGTTTTTTTCTGACCCTATAGAGAATGTTTTCTAGCTTTTTTCTGGTTTTTTTCTAACTTTTTTCTGGTTTTTTTATAGTTTTTTTTACAGCAGTTTTCTAATTTTTTTATGTCTTTTTTATTGTTTTTTTCTAGTTTTTTTCTGGTTTTTTTCTGATTTTTCACCAACCCTTTCTTGGACTTTCTCAATTTTTTCAGAGTGTTCCCTGATGATTTTCTTTATTGTTCAGCCACGTTAATGCTCTTTATATACGTTTTCTGAAACTGAATTCTAGTTGTTTTTTGAGGGTGTCTAGTTGTTTTAAGAACTGTTTCTAGTATGTATATGCTAGGTTTTTAATTTTTTTCCAGATTTTTTCTGTTTTTTTCTAGTTATTTTCTAACTTATTTCTGGTTTTTTTAGTTATTTTCTAACTTTTTTCTGGTTTTTTTCTTCTAGTCATTTTCTAGTTATTTTTCTAACTTTTTATTGGCTTTTTATGTAGTTTATTTCTAACTTTTTTCTGGTTTTTTTCTAATTATTTTCTAACTTTTTCTGTTTTTTTTCTGTTTTTTTTCTAGTTTTTTTCTTCGTCATTTTCTAACTTTTTTCTGATATTTTTCTAGTTATTTTCTAACTTTTTTCTGGTTTTTTTTCTAGTTATTTTCCACTTTTTTTCTGGTTTTTTTCTAGTTATTTTCTAACTTTTTTCTGTTTTTTCTTAGTTATTTTCTAACTTTTCTGGTTTTTTTCTTAGTTATTTTGTAACTTTTTTCTGGTTTTTTTCTAGTTATTTTCTAACTTTTTTTCTGGTTTTTTTCTAGTTATTTTCTAACTTTTTTCTGGTTTTCAGATTTTTTTCGTTTTTTTTAGTTATTTTCTAACTTATTTCTGGTTTTTTTTCTAGTTATTTTCTAACTTTTTTTCTGGTTTTTTTCGTCATTTTCTAGTTATTTTCTAACTTTTTTCTGGTTTTTTTCTAGTTATTTTCTAACTTTTTTCTGGTTTTTTTCTAGTTATTTTCTAACTTTTTTCTGTTTTTTTTCTGGTTTTTTTCTAGTTATTTTCTAACTTTTTCTG
>JASANF010011599.1:0-11322 GCA_030248245.1 Trissonchulus sp. WLG1_4
GAATATATTGTTAAGACAGCACAGTACGATTGTAGTTTATTACTGAATACTATATACTATATGTCATGTCATGTAGCTAATCTCAGTTTGTACGTATTTTAATAGTTTATGTATTTAACATTATAACATTCTTCCCACCCTGGATATGTGTGGACACAGTTCAAGTGAATGCCGGTTTTAGGTTATTTCTATGAACTGTTTTTGGTCTTCGGTATCGGTCTGTTATAATGAACGTGGTATCACTAAGTTGTTGTTTGACTGTGTAGGGTCCTTCCCAGGGCAGTTTAAATCCTTTATGGCGAAGGTTGTGGTTCAACAGGTAAACTTTGGACCCGACAGCAAGGGGGCTTGCTTTAGCGTTTTGATTATAATAGTGTGCTTGCGTGATTTGCGAGGTATTAATATTTCTCGAAGCATCTTTCCATGCTCGCGACAGGTGCTTTAAGTGGCTGGCAACTGGATCATGGCTAGAGCTATCAGCCAACCGCCAGGCATCCATCGGAAGCCTAGGTTCGTATCCTCGGCTGAGTAAGAACGGAGACGACTTAGTGGTACTGTGCACCGACGATCTGATTGCCAACAAAACATGTGGCAGGTAATCCTCCCAGTCACTTGGGTGTGAATGTGCATATGCGCTTAGCATGTTTTTAAGGACTTTGTTGAAACTCTCAACATGCCCATCAGTTTGAGGGTGGAATGGGGTCGTTCGACGCTTCTCTATACTTAACGATTCTAGAAAATGCCGGAAAAGAGACGATTCAAAATTTCTTCCTTGGTCTGTTAGAATGACCGCAGGATAGCCATGGTCAGCGAAATATTGCACAAATGCTTGAACAATAGTTTTGGCTTCTTGATCGCGCAGTGGGAATACAGTTGGCCATTTGGTAAAAACATCAGATATCACCAATCCGTACCTGTTGCCTTTTTTAGATACTGGAAGATAGACAATATCAGCCTCAATAATATGGCCTGGAGCATTTGCCGTTATTGGCACTAATTTAGCTTTTGCAATTTTATTTGGTGATTTTCTCTGTTGGCAAACTTTGCAGCTTTTGACGTAATTGTTTATATCATTCTGCATTCCTGGCCAGTAAAACCGTTCACGAGCTTTAAGGTTCGTTTTAGTCTGACCTAAATGACCACTCGTGACATCGTCATGCAAGAGCCGCATCACTTTAGCTCGTAATGATTCAGGCACTACTAGTTGGAACGTTGTTACTTTTTTGCCTGCTTTTCTTGTATAGCGTTTTCGCAGCAGCATGCCATGCTTGACCACCAGTCGGCCCCATTCTCGCAGAAATTTCCTCGCGTCTGGATCATGAGTGAATTCAATCGGAGGATTTTCCAGTTTGTTTATTTTTGCGTAGTACAGGTCTTTAGTGTACTTGTCAGATTGCTGGGCTGTAATACTCTCGGAAGGTAGTAAACCTTCCGGCAAAATTAGGGATACAAACCCGAACCGGCTTTCAGAAGGACATTGGCGTGACAGTGCATCAGCAATATGATTTTTAGATCCCTTGATGTGCTTAACATCATAGTCATATGCCTGCAAACGTGCGATCCATTTAGCGACACGGTTCGAAGGCATTTTCATATTTTGCAGGGTCTGCAATGGTTTGTGGTCACAGCGTATTAAGAATTTGCTCATATAAACATAAGGGCGAAATTGGTCCACAGCCCAAATAATGGCCAATGCCTCCTTTTCGAACGTAGAATAACGTCTTTCCGGTTTTGTGAGGGTACGGCTAGCGTAAGCAAGAACAGTTTCTTTGCCATTTTTGTTTTGGGAAAGGACAGCCCCAAGGCCACAGTCTGACGCATCGGTCGTAATAATAAATGGCAATGAATAATCAGGAAATGCTAAACAGATTTCGGTGGTTAAGATGTCTTTGATTTTAAGAAACGCTGTTTCACAATTTTTGTCCCAAAGCCATTTTGCAGACTTAGCTTTCGTTGTCAAGCTAAGCAACGGCGCCTCAATTTCTGCTAAATTCTGAAC
The DNA here is from genome assembly GCA_030248245.1 of Trissonchulus sp. WLG1_4. Lineage (NCBI taxonomy): Eukaryota > Metazoa > Nematoda > Enoplea > Enoplida > Ironidae > Trissonchulus > Trissonchulus sp. WLG1_4. The sequence goes on from JASANF010011599.1 coordinate 2,000, forward strand.
GTAACGTCGCAAATATGAAACTAGGCCTAAAAATCGCCGGAGAGTTTTTAGGTCACTTGGGCGCTTGTAGTCAACAATTGCTTTTATTTTAACTGGATCAGGACTAATTCCGTTCGATGAAATAATATGCCCTAAATAGCAAACAGACTGCGGAAAGAAACGGCATTTAGTAATTTTAGCTTTAAGACCAGCTTTGTCGAGTCGGTGCAGAACTTCATCTAATCGTGCCAAAGTTTCCTTGAAAGTTCGTCCAAATATTAGAATGTCATCAAGATATACTAAACATGCTTGCCACGTAAGGCCACCAAGCACATTGTTCATCAGCCTTTGGAATGTTGCTGGGGCCCCAGTCAGTCCGAACGCCATCCTTTGAAACTCATAAAGGCCATCATGAGTACAAAAGGCAGTTTTAGGCTTAGCAGATTCTGTTAGCGGAACTTGCCAATACCCGCTTGCAAGGTCTAGCGTTACGAAATACTTTGCACCGGATAGTGTATCTAAGCAGTCATCAACAATCGGAAGGGGAAACGCATCTTTATGTGTGACTTTATTGACAGCTCGAAAATCAATACAAAATCTTGTACTACCGTCTTTCTTTTTCACTAGAACTATAGGTGAAGACCATGGAGACTTGCTTTCTTTAATAACTCCTTTTTGTAACATGTCACTAATCTGACTTTGTATCTCTTTTTTCTGGTGAAACGGTACTCGACGGGGGCCTTGCTTTATAGGTTCAGCGGATGTAATGATATCGTGTTCTATAAGGTGTGTACGGCCGAAATCCGCAGAACTTTGCGAAAATATGTGTCGATAGCGTTTTAGAACTAGCATAGTCAACTGCTTTTGGGAAGAATTCAAAACACTGTTGTCTAAATCACAAGCTGTTTCAAATTCATTGTCAGACCAAGAAGCAGATTTTACCGCGAAATCTGGACACTCTTCTTCGCGAATATCCTGAGGCTCAGATTCGCTGATTACTGCAACTTGAGTGAATGAATCTGAATCTGCGTTCAAACCCTCTGTAGTGTTGTTCAGCAAAGGACTAAAGTAACCTACGGTAGTTCCTTCATACAGTTTTATTGGCGCCTTATTCGGATTGCGAGCTTGAATTAAAATTTCATTGTTTTTTGCTGTATCGATGGAACTCGCAACTAGTATTCCATGCTTGGCTGCGAGTTTCATATTAGGTAAAAATACACCATCGTAATAACCGAAATAAGTAGGCGAGTCTTTAATATTACATACTAACTGAAAATCAGTCAATGGGGGTATTACAGTGTTATTTGGCAAATTAACAGCAGTAGTATTAGGCAAACTAAACCAGGGTACTAGTGGTAGTGCGTAATCCTGAAACTTTATACACCGAGTTCTAGTGTCGATAATCCCGTTGTGCCGCGCAATAAAATCCATGCCAAGTATTCCTTGATGGCTTAAATTGGCAGCTATAAAAATTTTTGCGGTTCGGCAAAAACTGCTAAAATTCACTGTCAGTAAACTGTGGCCAAGTAATGCGAGTGAAGAATTGTTAGCCGTTGTTAATACTGGTCCACCTGGTTTAGGGTCAGGTTCACCCAATTGATTGTAAAAATCCGCTCTAATTATCGTAATTGCACTCCCAGTGTCTACCAAAAAATGAATTGTTTTACCATTAATGGTGCCAATTAGACAAAACAAAGTAACTGACGCTGTGGGAGCTTTCAATTGCGCCGACGGTAACCGCTCCGAGTTTCCGCGCGCTCGTCGTTTAAATTTAAATTGTCGGTAGGTGATTTGCGGAATTGGACACTTTTAACGTGTTTTCTTTGTGGCGTTGGCGTTCGAGAACGCCAACTGTGCGAGCTATCCCGGCTTAAACTTTGTCTTTCAATTGATGGAGCTTGTCGTCGTGACACTCGAGATGTATGAGCGCGGTCGTTTCGTTTAGTAAAACGGTTAGGTTTTGGGGAGCGTGATTGGCTAGTTTTAGGACTGTCACTAGTGGAACTACGGTAGCGGTATCTTGTACGGTAATTTAAATCGTTCCTTAGTTTTTTAATTTCATTTTTTAATTCCACTAAGGCAATGTTACTGTCAGTAGCAATTGAATTGGTCGACGAAACGCCAGCCTGACCAATACTATCGATTTGGCCGCTAGACATACCAGCTGACCCGTTTGTTGTCGATTTCGAGAATATATCTGCCGCCAGCACAGTCTGGGCAATTCTCAAAGCAGCTTCTGGTGTCTCCGGATTGGCTGTAAACAGTTTACGTTTTACTGCGAAACTATCAACGCCTTTTTTAAAACGGTCTAGAACCATGTGTTGTTTTTCTTCATTCGGCCGCTCACTATAGCCTACAGCAACTAATTGTTTAAGTTCAGTCAGATATTCTTTAATGCTTTCGCCGGGTCGCTGATCCCGATTTGGAAAATCACGCTGTGCCACAACACGTTTGTCCGGGTTGGCAAAGGTGGAACGTAATGTTTGAGCAATAAATTCGAAATTGTTCATCATCTCGTCAGGAATTTCCACTTGTTCGAACTGCCGTGTTGCCTCGTTGCCGAGGCGGGACAATAAAGCGCAAGCTTTGTCCGCCTCACGAATGCGTGCAGCTTGAATAGCTCTGCGCATTCGAATCAGCCAGACATCAATTTCGTCTTCCGGGGCATACTCCGGGGTAGTAGAGAAAAAATTCGACATGGTAAGAACAAAACTTTACCGCTGCCACCAATGTTAAGACAGCACAGTACGATTGTAGTTTATTACTGAATACTATATACTATATGTCATGTCATGTAGCTAATCTCAGTTTGTACGTATTTTAATAGTTTATGTATTTAACATTATAACAATATAATACGTATGTCTTCACATGCTGGAACTCAGTATTCAGTTTTACATATGATGCGCTAACCTTTTACATATACAAATTGTAATTTAGTTTCAAATATATATGTATATATATGCATGTATATATATATATATTATATATATATATATATATATATATATATATATATATATATATATATATATATATATATATATATATATATATATATAATACACTCAAGTATCTGCAGAACATGGCATTTACATACATATTATATATATATATATACGTATCATGTACGTAATACAATATACAATATACAGTACAATAATTGTTTACTATTTGAGAAATAACTATCAACACAGAATTAAGCTAGTATGAACCAGTGAGCCACGTATCCGGGTCTCTTCGTGTTGCCGGGCTTATAGCTCTTTGGGGCCCCCAGCTAATTAAGGGGGCGCTGAGGGAGTTGCCTCAAAAGTCAGCAAAAACCTGATAAAACTAGAATATTACTAAATAAGTATTTAGTATGGTAAGAAATAACCCTTGTGTAAAAATTTCAAATCACGTGATAATGTCACGTGACTGCCAGAGCACTGCACGTGAGTGAATTTTTGGCAAGAGATAACTAATAGCATGTTTGTCTTGCAACCATGATTCATATATCAAAATGTAGCCCTTGCGCTTTTCTAGTTGAACATCATTTTTGTATTTGATTATTTAGTGCGAATTTGTTAAAATTGCAATTTTTGTATTTTCGAGGTCGGTCTTTCAGCACTAAAAGCGATAGTATCATGGTCTAGAACATTATTTAAAAAAATAAAAGAATGCTCAACTTCGCACAATGGTAGGATATCTTCATGCCAAAATTGAGCCGAATCGGTTGAAGCAGCAAAAAGATATCGAATGCCGAAAATTACCGTGAGCACTGCTCAGTATAATTTTTTTGAGCCAGCAGCTTTGCGTAGCGTTGCCCGATTGCGCTGAAACTTTGCAGAATTTTGGGGACCCAAGAGCTCAGTAAAAAACAGTTTAGGTAGCTAACCAATGTTACACTGTTTTTTAGATAATGTTAAAAATGTACTAAATCGAACACAGTTTTTGGTAAAAGCCGGTTGGCGGGCAAAAATGGACGTAAAAATTAATTTTGCCGTTTCAAACATTTTTCACATCCTATTTTGTGTCTAATGATGTGAATCGATGAATTTTTAATAAATTTTTGCTCAATGTTCACCCATTTGGCAGTTTGCCAGTAAAAACTATAAATTTGGCAATTTTCCAAATATCTTGATATTGGTATCAAATGAAAGCCCACATCATCCTGATTAACTTTGCTTCTTGACTAGGGTTGTTTCAATTATGGAATTATTTTCAATTTCAATACCATTATCAATTTTTTGCCCAAATATTTTCAATTTCAATACCATTATCAATTTTTTGCCCAATTATTTTCAATTTCAATACCATTATCAATTTTTTGCCCATATATTTTCAATTTCAATACCATTTCAATTTTTTTCTTGAAATATTTTCAATTCAATTTCAATTTTGCAAATATTTTCAATTTCAATTATTTTTCAATTTTTTTAGCCTAACTGCTGAGGCTTTTTTAATAAGTAATATTATTATAACTGTTTGTAACTGTTCATCTGTTAAACACAACAAGCACGTTTTGCGAGTAAGGTTAAACTTTTTAGATAGACTGCGTTGCGAGTTGCTTGCAGTGCTGAGGATATTCTTCGAATATAAAACGCGGCACTTAAAAATTTTCGAAGCGCGCATATTTAAAAAACGTACCAAGTAGTTCAGTTAAAACTTCAAAACTTCAAGTGTTAAACTTTAGCCAACAGTGTCATCAGTTAATAACCAAAAAAGTCTCCATCAGAAAAAATTTATGGAGGTTCAGTTCAGTTAAAACTTGATTAACTACATAAGAGATGCAACGTGATCAACGTGAAAAGTTTAAGTTCGAAACTGATCATTGTATTGCAAAATCGTACATAATAGCCATTTTTTACGAGTTACAGTTCACATTTTACAGCAGCTAAACAACGCACACGCTCATCGTGTGCTAGTCAGCTGATGTACGCTAGACCAGCTCAGCTATTGTTTCGTAGCGAACGGCGTCAATACTCCAAAGATGGACTCCGTAACCGCCACTGGGCAACGTTGCCATATCCTCTGGAGTAGTTCAAATTTTTTTACTTCCGACGCACTAATGAACATTTCAAGAAACATAGCTGCGACAGGTTTTGTTAAATAATTGTTTTCTACAAGCAAAAGTTGTCAGCACTGAACAGACGTAAATGAGAGCACTGAACAGGCAGTTAATCGTACGTACACTATACACACGATCTAGACACACACGCTCACACAAACAGTGTTAATTGCTGACCTAGCAGCAGTTTAACACTTGAATAGGTGCATTTGTGTGCTCTTGACGCACACGTTTGCACTATAGTATATACGCGGCGGCTGAGGCCGCCGCGTAAAAATGCGCGAAATTACACGCACCGCGCACGCACTTACGGTATTTAACCAGGCGGACTCTAACACGTGGTTTTTTATCAATCCTAGAGTTACGAGCGTCGAAGAGAGATCGCAAAACCGTCATTCCCGTTGCAGAAGATTTGATTAAACTCACTGTGTTACGAAACCCAACGAAAGTGAATGATGTAAAGATTTGAATCCACTGTTTAATAAGTTACGGATCACAACGAAAGACACGACGAATTGTGACGACAAAAAAGGAATAAGGACTACGGATGCACTCAGTAAAAGTGTATATAAGTTAAAATATGTAAATTTTTTTCAATACCCGATCAACCATGTGACGCCTCTCAAACTAACTTACTGCAAACATGTTATACTTCTAATCTCTAATCTTCTAGCATAATTTTTGGCAATCTGGTGTCAATACTTTTTGTAAAAGTTGTGTTGGAACGTTTAAGCTACTAAGCCATTGTACTGTTATAATCTGCTATGCACTATGCAGTCCTTCTGTTATCTGCTATGCACTATGTAGTCACAGAAATACAGATCAGCGTAATTGCTATGTTTTACTAAGGGCCTATTCCTTCACCGGATTAAGGGTTAATTTTAATCGGACTAAACGGTTTAAAAATTCAGCTTAAAAATGCCATTCCAAAACGTCCGAATTAAACGGACATTAGCGCGCTGCTTTTTAATTGGATTAAACGGACTTAACTATGCACGCTAAGGTAAAGTGTGCATGTTAAATCCGTTTAGTCCAGTGGTAGTTTTGGAAAGGGGTCAGAATAAAATTAAGCCGCTTACTTATTTTAACTAGTTTAGTCCGTCTAAGCCGATTTGCAATTCCTAAACCTCCGACTAAAATAAGTCCAGTCCGTTTAATCCGGTAAAGGAATAGGCCCTAAGTTTTTTAGACTTACGTATCATACAAGATAATACAACTCCTAGCTCTATAGACTCCGCTTACAACCCGTTTGTTACATCTTTGTTATGTGAATCTCCGGGTTGGAAGATTGCTCCTTTTAGGGGCTGCTTGTTTTATTCTAACCTGGGCCCGGTTTCATAAAAGATCAGTTGCGATTCATTAGTAACACTGATATAAGCTAGAAAGTAAGTTATAACTTTGCGTTAACTTAATGCTTCTGTTGGAAGTTTTTACAACATATCGCCAATATGTTAGATAATGTGTGTGTAAACTTTTGTTACATTTGCTTGATGCAGACAAAAGTCTAGCTAAGTCAAAGTCATTCATTAGTTCCAAATATTAGTAAATATTAGTGGTTTTGAAAAATTCACTAACATTTGCAACTAATGAATGACTTCAAGTTACCTATAGTTTTCACTAGATAACTTGACTACCATGAGATTTGAACCACACGTGGCACAAGATATTGGCTACCTGTCATGAAAATTTCTAGCAGAAATATTGTGTAAATGCCAAGTTATACTCGATTTGCGATGTTGCACCAGTGTTACTAATGAATCGCGATTCATTGTTTATGAAACCGGGCCCAGGGCCTATCTATTCTTATTGATATCTATTCTTAAACTTCGGACCAAACTGAGTCCAGTCTATTGACAGTTTATTAACAAAGGTACTGAATGAAATAGTAATGTGTTTACAATAACAAAGGTTCAAGCTGATAATAAAGAGACCTACGCTCAATTGAAAATAATAATTGAAATTAGTCAATTTCAATATCAATTACGTTTCAATCATGGCTGTTCACCAACACATGCTACATGCACAAACAGGCATACAGACAAGACTTCTTTCCAGCAACAGACATGCTGTGAAGTCAACCAGCCCAGCATAATTGATATTGAAATTGAAAGTATAGTTTCAATTTCAATTTCAATTAAAATATTTTCAATTTCAATACCATTATCAATTTTTGACCAAATTATTTTCAATTTCAATACCATTATCAATTTTTAGGCTAATTATTTTCAATTTCAATATCAATTAATAATTGATATTGAAATTGAAATTGAAAGTGGGTTTCAATGATTAAATGAAATAATTGAAACAACCCTATTCTTGCCACAGGTCCAAATTCGTTAGGTGAAAAAAGTTATGGCCCAATACCTTGATTCCCGGAGCGCCCCCTTTCCCCTTAAGGTGGCGCTTTGAATAACCAACTTTGGGCGATAAAATTTTTCACGTAAGTTTTCGTTAATTAACTCAAGAAGAAAAGTTGTTGCAAATTAAATTAGCTTTCACTTGGTGTATATAAAGTCAAATTTTGTTCAACTTGAGATTTTAACCTATTTTTCAATGGGAAAAAATCTTTAAATCGATATGCCAAAAAATTCTATATGGCTTCTGGTACTTTTTGAAACAGTTCTTTGTAGCTAATTGCTAGTTGCAATTTTTCAAAAAGTCGTTTGTGTAGGCAAACCTTTATAAAACTATTTTCAAAATACGTTGACCAACATTGGCAAAAATACACCATTTTTCAAACTGATTTTTCGTTAGCTACTTTTTGGCTTTTGAAACTTTTCTCAACGGATTTTAGTACAGAAAAATTAGCTCTATTTATAGGAAAATACGTATGTGTAGGCAAATTACAGGTTTCTGAAAGTGAGCTATAGCGTAAATTTTTTTAAGGTTACTGTCAGCTGCGAAAATCGATTCGCATGAAATTTTTCAGACTGTTAGAGCAGATGTATATGGAGGCGCCGAACTTCTTGATTTGTAATTATTATGATTTGGCTCATTATGATAGGCTTTTTAAAACGTCACTTTTGATAGAAATTAAAATAACTAAAAATTTATCGCCGGTTACAAAAATTCGACAAAAATGGCACCTCGGCAAGATAATTGTCTTTAATTTACGCTATAGATTGTTAAATTTGGTTGAGGCACCATTGAGCTACGTCATTTCAAAATTTGGTCAAGTTTTTCAAAATTTCAATTTTGATGCAGTCATAAAATTTGCTAAAATGTTCCGAGACGCATCAAACTTTGCAAAAATGCTTGCCTGGTGTTCCTCTTGATTGAACTTAAGCAAAAAAGTTTGTATCAGCAAAAAACAAAAAAATTATAGCAATTTGATTTATTGGAAGTTACTCAGAGCGCCCCCTTAAGGTGGCGCTCAGAGGAACCGACTTTGGCGTTTAATTTTTTTCAGCGACATTTTTGACCATAATGTCTTGGAGGAAAGTTGTTCAAAATGAAAATAGCTTTCATTTGATGTGCACATTGTGATAAATTTTTTTTTTAAATTTTTTGGACAATTTTGTAGTCGTAGCAGAAAATTTTTTGTTTCCATATAAAATGAATACTCAAATCATTGAAATATGCGGTTTCTTAGCTTTAAATTGATGTATTAAACTTAAGAATACGTTGAAGTTTTGCTGAGTTATTTAGCCGTGAAAATAGCAAATCCAAAATGAAAAACCTACAAAGCTGATAAATCTTCGAAAATGTCAAATTTTTGATTTAATTTCTTAAAAAATTGAGTATGGCTTTTTCTAACTTTTCAACGGAAATATGCAGTCCTAGGAAAGGTCTAATTTTTGAAAAAGTGAAGCGTGTGGGCAAACCTTACATTTTTGCGTAGCGAAATCGACTACTTTTGGATCTGGGTCCCAGCTGCCGTTTGCGATTGAGTTGAAAATTTGCACAATGAGAGAAATAATATAAATGCAGACGTGAAAGTTTTTCGATTTTCAAATTATGGCCCGCAGCGCTTTTTGTAGTCGCTCAAACACGACTGATTTTTGAAAAATCGATTTTTTGCAAAATCAAAAATAAAAATAAAAAATCGAAGATCAATCACGTCTAGATTTTTGAGAGATCTTTCTATCGATACCAAGATCATCAAAATCGGTTGAAGTTTCGCTGAGCTAGGTCAAAAACATTATTAGTGTGAATAGGAAATTCGACATGGTCATAAAATTTGACACATTCACATTAAAGTGCTGAACTGTATTGTAAATAGGTTTTTTTCGTGTCTCTTTGATATACAATTAAAGTGGTATTACTATTTATTGCATGAGCTGAGCGCCAAACA
>JASANF010011602.1:0-32501 GCA_030248245.1 Trissonchulus sp. WLG1_4
AACTTTACCTTCAACTGGTCCGTAATGCTGCAACTTTAACTGCGTAATTTTGTATAACATGGTCTGGATTAAACGGACTTAACTTGTAGCGTGTTGCGTTTAAATCGGACTAAAATAGCTAACGATGCACACTAATGTTAAGCGTGCATGTTAAATCCGTTTAGTACAGTGGCTATTTTTTGAAATGGGGTAGGACTAAAATTAAGCAGCTGACTTATTTTAACTCGCTTAGTCCGTTTAATCCGATTTGCCGTTCCCTAACCGCAGGGGCCGCATTCTCTAAAATTACCTGCAGGTAAAGTTAGTCAACTTTACCCACAGGTAAGGGGAAGGTAAAGTCGTATTCTCAAACATCGCCAAAAGCCAATGTGACAGCTAAGATGGATCAAGTGCAGTTGGGGGGGGGGGGGAAATAGCTAACCCATTTTTTAGAGTAGAGCACCTTGAGGGAGGCATTTTTTGTAATAGAACCCCTATCCACAAATTTGGATTTTCTGAGCTATGACCCCTTGAAATTTGCATTTTCAGTGCTTTTGGAACTGAACGTAGGCCAAAGTTCGAAGTCAAAAATGACTGTAATATTTGTTTTTGGATAGTTTTGAGTGCGTTATGATGTTCTAAGGCATCGTCTAGGCTTAGTCTGCATAATTTTCAGATCAAGTGCAGTTGGGGGGGGGGATAGTGGACCTCTTTTTTTGGATTAGAGCCCTTGAATATAGCATTTTCAGTGTTTTTGGAAGTGGAATGTAGGCTAAAGTTCGAAGCCAAAAATGGCTATATATAATCTTACTTTTCGGATAGTTTTGAGTGTGCTATGATGTTTTAAGGCATCGTCTAGGCTAAGTTGGCAGGATTTTTTCTGAAAATTTCGTTTTTTTAATTTTATTGCCTAAGCCTGAGCCTAAGCCTAACCATTTAGACACGATTAGAACGGAAAATACAAGGCCTTCGGAAAAAAAATTGCGAAAACGTCCCTCTGAGGGTTCAAATTTCGGGAGGTCGTATCTCAGTAAATCCAAAAAATGAAATAGGGGTTCTTGAAGCAAAAATGCTTCCCCCAAGGTGCTCTACTCAAAAAAATAGGTCCACTGTTTCCCCCCCCCCCAACTGCATTTAACCCGGATTCTCTAGGCTAAGCTGGCAGAATTTTTTCTGAAAATTTTGATTTTTTTCATTGCCTAAGCCTAAGCCTGCTACTAAGCCTAAGCCTATATAATCCCCATACTAAGTCCAAGCCCCAAGCCTAAGCCCTAGCCTAAATTAAGGCCAATTTTGAATTTGGTCAAAAATTGGACGTTTCTGGCGAATTTGGTCAATTTTTCGGCAGGAACCCGGAGAGCCTTTGTTTTGATTCCAAAAAATTGTAACCAATAATTTGACACCATTTTGACACGATTACAACGGAGAAAACATGAGCTTCGGAAAAAAATTGCGAAAACGTCCCTCACTGAGAGCAGTAGCGTATCCAGGATTTCGCAAAGGGGGGGGCTGCGGAGCAACCGTGAGCCACCTAACCTCGGGGGGGGGGGGGGGTGCGGAGCAATGTGAGCCACCATGTTGAGGAGTGAGCCACCGCCGCTCAAAGGGGGGGCTGCGACCCTCTAAGGGGGGTGCTCAAATAGCGAACGACCGGAGGTAAAATTTTGCCGGAGCCGGAGCCAGATACAAAATGCCGGAGCCGGAGGCAGTGTTTTGCAAAAAAATTTCAATTAGTAAAAAATGTTGACAATTGTGAAAAAATTTTCAATTTTTTTCGAAACAGCATTTTTTAATGTTTCAACAGTCACGCCCCGTTTCTATACATATGTCTTTACACACTCATACGACCACTGGCCACTGACTGGTCCCGTTTTTGGTGATTTCACAAAGAATTTTCATCAACATTGATAAAAAGTCAAAAATTTGGTCAAATTGACCAGTATGGCATTTTGACTGTGGTGCCAAGGGCAGGTGTCAGGAGTCAGAAGGAGCTGGCCTTCAGGGTGTCCGTCTGAACCTCCCCCTTTTAGTCAAACCTTGCAAAATTGTCAAGAATATATATATACGTATATAAGAATATATACACCCAAAAAATAGTCAAATTTGGAAAAGATTGCACTTTGTAGAAGATACGACGCCGTAAATGTCTGTAGCTTCCGTGGATTACCGCCCGCCCCCCCCCGACCCATGTAATTTAGGCGTATATCAGCCACATTGTAACCAGGAAAAAATCTTTAGGGGGAATGATTTTTCGATTTTTGTAATGGGTGAAAATTAACTTTTTTGCTATTTTAACACAAAAATTTGCGAAATAACAGCACATGCAAACATATTTGACCGGCCGAAAACATCAGAGCTAAAACTCAAGTTCAAATCACTAAGTCACATAGTTACAAGCTTATAGGGGTCTGGGGGCGGCAGCGTGAGTGTGAGAAACTTTTGATTTTTAGGCCGAGTTTAGTCAATTGGAGACGTAAAAATACACATTGCCAGAGAGGGGTAGTCATCTTCATCACAACTGGCAGTAATATAAGTACTGTAATCGACTAACCGCTTCGTTAATCTTGCGATTTTTTCTCAAAATTTGAACATTTGGCCAAAGTTTGAACAATGAAAATTCTCCGGCTCCGGCACTTTTTTTGCCGGAGCCGGAGCCGGAGGCTCAAATCCGGCCGGAGCCGGAGCCTCCGGTCGATCGCTATGCTCAAACCGCAAAAGGGGGGGGGCTGCAGCACACCCAGCCCCCCCCCTAAATACGCCACTGACTGAGAGTTCAGATTTCGGGGGGTCGTATCTCAGAAAATCCAAAAAAATGAAATAGGGGTTCTTGAAGCAAAAATGCTTCCCCCAAGCCCAAGGTGCTCTACTCAAAAAAAAGTCCACTATTCCCCCCCCCCCCAACTGCATTTAACCCGCGAAAATTACCCTTGAAATTCGGTCCTGAAAAGTGCTTTATCTTGTTTCGCAGCTAAAGTTAGTGTTGTGCAAATTTTTAACCTCAACCGTCGACGTTAACCTTGTTTTTAAATTTAACTTTACCTTAACCCACAGAATTACCTATGGGTAAAGTTAGCCCACAGGAAAAAAATTTTTCAAAAAGTGACTGAAATGTGACGGAAATCTCAAAAAACCATTTCCTTCATATTTCGGTTTTATTTCCTCTTCATTTCCTCTTTATTTTGAACAATTTCTCACTTTCTGCAACATTTCGGACACATTTCTGCAACATTTCTGCTACTTTTCCTTCAATTTTCTGCAACATTTCCTTCAATTAGTGCAACTTTCCGCCACTTTTCGGCTGCTATTTTTTCTGTAATATTTCCTCCACTTTTCGATTCAATTTCTGCCTTGTTTCTGACATATTTCTATCATATTTTTGGTTATTTTTGGATTCATTTTTTCATTTTTTTTCCAAAAGATATTTCTATTTTCGATAATGTCTCTACTAATATAGTTTAAACTGTTACCAGTACTGGTGGAATAGGTGGCACTCCGGGAATCAGGACGTAGTTTTATTGATAATATTTATAATGAAGCAACCATTTTACTCTTCGAAAGTTCGAATCGTTATTATGGCATGAAATAACAGCCGTGGCAAGATTTCAGATAACGTGATAATTATTATATTTCACTTTGAAAGTACCTCCGGATTCTAGGAGTGTCACGCCCTATTGTTCCAATACACCAGTTAGACTATATAAATTCGTAGAAAAATTAGCCCAAATAGATATATGTTTAGGAAAAAAATTGAAGTAATCCATTCAAACATAACCGAAAATATGTCAGAAATAAGGCAGAAATTGAATCGAAAAGTGGAGGAAATATTACAGAAAAAATAGCAGCCGAAAAGTGGCGGAAAGTTGCACTAATTGAAGGAAATGTTGCAGAAAATTGATGGAAAAGTAGCAGAAATGTTGCAGAAATGTGTCCGAAATGTTGCAGAAAGTGAGAATTGTTCAAAATAAAGAGGAAATGAAGAGGAAATAAAACCGAAATATGTAGGAAATGGTTTTTTGAGATTTCCGTCACATTTCAGTCACTTTTTGAAAAAATTTTTTCCTGTGGCCTAACTTTACCTGCAGGTAATTTTGAGAATACGGCCCCCGCTGCGAAACAATAAAAAGCACTTTTCTGTCCCGAATATTAAAGGTAACCTTAGCTTTCACATTGGCTTTAGTCATTGTTTCAGAATACAACTTTACCTTCCCTTACCTGTGGGTAAAGTTAGCCCAACTTTACCTGCAGGTATTGTAATTTTGCACAGGAAAAAAAGTTAGTACAAAAAAAGTACAAAAAAAGTACAAAAGTGGGTTTGTACATTTTTTGTACTTTTTTTGTACTATTTTTGTACTTTTTATGTACTTTTTATGTACTTTTTTTGTACTTTTTTTGTACTTTTTGAAAATTCATTTTTTTGAAGTTTCGCTGCTATAATACATTTTTTAGCCATTTTGCATCACCGTGGTGTACTTTGTATCGCTCTGATACTTTTGTTGTTTGATAAGACTAACTTATTGTTTTTTGCAAATTTGGCTCTTTTTGTACTTTTTTTGTACTATTTTTGTACATTTTTTGTACTTTTTTTGTACTATTTTTGTACTATTTTTGTACTTTTTTTGTACTATTTTAAAAAATGCTTTTGTGCTTTGTCTGATACATTTTAATATGTTTCCGATACTTGTTGATGAATAGTACTCCAATTTATAATGAATTTTTGCCTTATTTTAATTAACAGTTTTTGTACTTTTTTTGTACAATTTTTGTACAATTTTTGTACTTTTTTTGTACTATTTTTGTACTTTTTTTGTACTATTTTTGTATCATTTTTCTAATTGTGTTTTCAGTTTTGAGTATGCGTGCGTGCGCGAGTATGTTATTATAAAAATGCCCTTTCACCAAGGGCAGCAGCGTGGGTAGGATAGGAAAGTTGGCTGATCTGTAGCGGAAAAATTCTAGTAAGCTTTGCTAAATGTACAGGACAAGTTTTAATGCTTTTAAATTCTGAAAAAATGCATATTTGGGCAGAAGTCATTTCGGCCAAAGAGTCGATTTTCAAAGAAACATTGTGAGTCACATGTGTGTCGGAGAAACTGTTTTTTAGTCCATGCTGCAGCCTAAGAGTTGTAGAACACGATGAAATTGAGTTTATACTCACTGCTAATAGAACAATGAAAAAGTGATAGGTTTTTTCCCGCATTAGGGTTTTTTCCCGCAGGTTTCGAGGCTTATTACTCAGAAACGTAAGTAGTTAGTGTTAGAATCCATTTTATTAGTGCAACAGTTAGACGAAAGATGGTGGTTATAACAGCCGCGAGCATTAATGGATCCAATTTATGTGGAGCACAGGCATACATGTACACGGGGTCTCCGTCTGCAGGGGGGCTTGTCCCAGAATTTTCGAAATTTTAGGGGGGCTTGTCCCGACTTTTTGGGGGCTTGAGCGGACAAAAACGCAAACATTTTGAATTTTTGCCAAAAAAATGGATATTTTTGGCAAAATTTGGCTATTTCTAGAAATTTTTTAGCTTTTTACCCATTTTTAAAGCATTTTACGGCGATCTGGGGCAATTTCTTAGTGCTCGGGCACCTTTCTTTTAGCACCAAGGAGGGGGGCTTGTCCCGGTTTCTCAAATCTGGGGGGGGGGCTTGCCCCCCCAGACCCTCCCCATGTACATCTGTGAGCACAGGACGACCCAAAAAGTTGAAAATAGGGTTTACTTTTTTCCTTATATATATATATATGTATATATATACATTATATCCATATATATATATATATATATATATATATGTATATATATATATATATATATATATATATATATATGACGGTGTATATACTATATTGTATATATTAGTGCGCAGTATATAACTTGGTATTCAGTTAAGTTTATATATATGTATATACTATTCGGCGCATAGCTGTGAGGGACATAGACCACCGCCGAATTTTTTACCGAAAAATATACCTATTTCCCCACAATATGGGTGGGGAATAGGTGTCAGCATTATGTCACATCGTAAAAACAAAATGACAAGATATGTACAAATAAAGCACAAAAATAGTACAAAAAAAAGTACAAAAATAGTACAAAAAATGTACAAAAATAGTACAAAAAAAGTACAAAAATGACAGAAAATTTTAACCTCTTTTTTACTTTTTGAAGGCCTATTTAAGTGATTTACTATCCATTTTTTAAGGAAAATTTAGCCTTGAAACAAAAAAATAAAAGTACAAAAAAAGTACAAAAATAGTACAAAAAAAGTACAAAAATAGTACAAAAGATTTGAATAGAAAGTACAAAAAAAGTACAAAAATAGTACAAAAAAAGTACAAACTTGCACTAAACAGTACAAAAAAAGTACAAAAAATGTACAAAAAAAGTACAAAAAATGTACAAAAAAAGTACAAAAAAAGTACAAACTTGCCAGGCCAAATTACAAAAAAAGTACAAAAATAGTACAAAAAAAGTACAAAATTTTTTGTACTTTTTTTGTAACTTTTTGTACTTTTTTTGTACATTTTTTGTACTAATATTTTTTCCTGTGTTGAGAATACGGTCCCAGACTAAAATAAGTCCAGTCCGCTTAATCCGGTAAAGGAATAGGCGCCAAGATGCTGCACTCCACATACCAGTGAAAAAAGCGTAAACAGATCTCACAGTCACATTTCAATTTAAAACTACCTCGCAACTTGTGTAACAAAGTCACAAACGTGAAATAAAATAGTGCCTCATAATTAACAAAAAGCCAATTCAGTAGGCATGAAGGCAGATAAAACTAAGCAATAAATGAACGATGAATGAACAATAAGCAGTCATGAAAAACAATAGGGGGTGATTTCATAATTATATAAACTTTAAACTTGAGACCGCTTTAAATAGTTGACTAGGAAAAAGTTCTTCCGCCTCCATGTCTACCGTGGTTGGATTTGGCTTGGTGTTGCGGATTGCGATTTTCAGATTTTCTTGAAACGCAGGCGCAGTACACGTGCCTTTCCTTCCTGCAAGGCTCATCACATAAACATACACATTTCAAAATTCTAAAACTAAGCCTGCCCAAACTGAGTCTGATAATAACCCTGGCCCTAAGCCTGAGCCGAAGCCTAAATCCTAACCTAAGCCTAAATTTGAGTATTTTTGAAAACGCACACGCAGTCGCACACTCACATGTGATGAGCCTTGCAGGAAGGAGAGCTTAATGTCACAGTGCTGTGCAAAAAAGGGATCAAGTGCATTCCCCCCCAACTGCATTTAACCCGAATTACTTTTTACACGAGTTTCAGACACATGCAGGAAAACCAGGAATCTGAATTTTCTGTGAAATTTTTTCGGTTACGGATTTTTCAGATGTTTTTAATCTTTCCATTCAGAGACATTTTACAGACTTTCAGAGGAATTTCAGATAATTTTCAGAGAAATTCAGGGAAAATTCAGAGAATTTTACCCAGAATTCAGAGACTCAGAATTTTATCTGAAAAAAATGTTACTGGTTTTTCAGATTAATTTCAGATACTTTTTACACGAATTTCAGATAAAATTTACCTGATATTTAAAGATGTGAAAATCACGTGATTTTTCTCTGAAACTCGTGTAAAAAATATCTGAAATTTATATGAAAAGCCTGTAACATTTTTTTCAGATAAAATTCAGAGTTTCTGAATTCTGGGTGAAATTCTCTGAAATTCCTCTGAATTTATCTGAAATTTGTCTGAAATTCCTCTGAAAGTCTGTAAAATGTCTCTGAATGGAAAGGGTAAACAAAATCTGAAAAATCTGTAACAGATAAAATTTTACAGAAAATTCAGATTTCCTGGTTTTCCTGTGAGAGATAATTCACATATTTTTCGGGTTAAATGCAGTTGGGGGGGAAAAAGTGGACCTATTTTTTTGAGTAGAGCACCTTGGGGGAAGCATTTTTGCTTCAAGAACCACTATTTTATTTTTTGGATACGACCCCCCGAAATCGGAACCCTCAGTGAGGGACGTTTTCGCAATTTTTTTCCGAAGATCTTGTTTTTTCCGTTCTAATCGAATTACAAGACCACGGTCAGACACCTTATGCATATATAACTGACAGCTACATCATGGAAATTTTGGTTACATTCCTGGTTCTTTCCTCCTTTTGTGAGGGTGTGGGACCGTGTTTTCTCAAATACTGTAAAATTTTGACCTCTGTCCCAAAGCAGACGCAATTTGTCCTTGTTGTCGCCAGAAAATAGCAATTTTTGACACTGTTTCGCCGGATTTAGTTAAAAATCGCTGACATTGTATTGGAATTACCAATGTTCTGCTAAAATATATACATTATACACCCAAGATACAAAGGGTTTTCGGCTCAAAAATTAGACCTGCCCGCTGACCGCCGTGACGCTCTTTCATTCTTTGCCTCCGGCGTGACACCCCTTTTAGTGGGAGTCAGTCCCCTGGGGCCGTATTCTCAAAATTACCTGTAGGTAAAGTTAGGCTAACTTTACCCACAGGTAAGGTGAAGGTAAAGTTAATTCTGAGGGTAAAATCGGGGCCCAAATCGCTGAGGGGGGGGGGGGCCAAAACCGCTGAGGGGGGGGCTTTGGCCCCCCCGGGCCCCCCCCCCTGGCTACGCCACTGATACATTAACTTTAGCTGCGAAAGATAAAGCACTTTTCAGGACCGAATCTTAAGGGTAATCTTAGCTATGGCAATCTTAGCTTTGGCTTTAAGCATTGTTTGAGAATACGACTTTACCTTCACTTTACCTGTGGGTAAAGTTAGCCTAACTTTACCTGCAGGTAATTTTTAGAATACGGCCCCTGGGAATCTGGGACTAAATCTTAGTTGGAAGTAGAGTTTTACAAAAAATCGAAATTTTCAGGAAAAATCCTGCCAGCTTAGCCTAGAGAATCCTGCCAGCTAAGCCTAGACGATGCCTTAAAACATCATAACGCACTCAAAACTATCCAAAAACAAAGATTATAGCCGTTTTTGGCTTCGAACTTTGGCCTACAGTCACTTTTAAAAACACTGAAAATGCCATTAGCATTAGCCATTAGCCATGAAAATAGCTCAGAAAATCCAAATTTGTGGATAGAGGTTTTATTAAAAAAATGGTTCCCTTAGGTGCTCTACTCCAAAAAATAGGTCCACTATTCCGCCCCCCCACTGCACTTGATTCCTAAATTTCGGGTGAAATTCTCTGAATTTGCCCTGACTTTTATCTGAAATTCGTCTGAAATTCATCTGAAAGTTTCTAAGATGTCAACATGTTGCCTGAAAACGACCAGCGCATCTGCCTGTGCTAGAACACATGCAGGCTGGAGAGTGTCTCACTCTTCTTCAATTGGGGGGGGGGGGATGGGGGGAGGGGGAAGACCCTAGCGAACGACCGGAGGTAAAATTTTGCCGGAGCCGGAGCCGGATACAAAATGCCGGAGCCGGAGCCGGAGGCAGTGTTTTTAAAAAAATTTCAATTAGGAAAAATGTTGACAATTGTGAAAAAATTTAGGCGTATACCAGTCGCGTAGCCAGGAAAAAACTTGGGGGGACTGATTTTTTAATTTTTGGAATGGGTAAAAATGAACTTTTTTGCTATTTTAACACAAAAATTTGCGAAATAACAGCATATGCAAACAGTGTACTAAATTTGACCGGCCGAAAACATCAGAGCTAAAAGTCAAGTTCAAGTCACGTAGTTACAAACAAGCCTATAGGGGTCTGGGGGCGCCAGCCCCTGGATTAAAAGTGTGAGAAACTTCTGATTTTTAGGCCAAGTTTAGTCAATTAGTGACGTAAAAATACATAATGCTAGAGAGGGGTAGTCACCGCCATTACAACTGGCAGTAATAAAGTACTGTAACCGACTAATCGCTTCGTTAACCTTGTGATTATTTGCTCAAAATTTGAACTTTTTGCCAAAGTCTGAACAGTGAAAATTCTCCGGCTCCGGCACTTTTTTTGCCGGAGCCGGAGCCGGAGGCTCAAATCCGGCCGGAGCCGGAGCCGGAGCCTCCGGTCGATCGCTAGAAGACCCCCCCCCCAAAATTCGGTCCCGGGGGAGGGAGGGGGGGTCCGCCAGGGGGAAAAGATGGGGGAGGGTCCCGGCGGGAGTAAAAGTTTGGCCAAAATTTGAAAAAATCGGCATTTTTTGTAAAAGGTATGAAATTTTTATCAAAATTTTTGCCAAAAATTGTCAAAATCGGTGTTTTTTGGTCAAAAAAGGTAAAAATTGCGCCATTTTTGGGAGGGGGGGTCAAAAATGAGCTGACGCAGGGGAGGGGGATCCCACGAAGGGGGGGAGGGGAGGTATATACCCAAAATTTTGGTGCTGTTAAATGTATGTTCTATATTGAGTTAGACGCTATAAACTACTCTTGCTATAAGTAACGTAGCTTTTGTTCGTGCAAGGCTACGCACATGAACATGTAAACATATAAATTGCAGGATTATATACAAAGCTAAGCATCAGCCCGCCGAAGTCTAAATTAAGCTGCATACTTACTCGAGGACTAAACCTAGCTAAGCCTAAGCCTAAAACCAAACATCCAAACATAAGCCTAAATTCAAGTATTTTTAAAAACGCGCACTCTCATTGCTAATAAAACTACCGTTATACCTGGGGACGCGAGCACTATATATTCGATCCAACTTATGTGGACTACAGGACGATTCGAAAATGTTGAAAATGTGTTTTTTTCCAGCATTATTATATATTTTCAGGAATTTTGCCTCATGCGTTTAGTACCGAGATATTTAGTGTCGTGGGATAAGACTCAGAGGATTTTGCGAAATCATGAAATTTGGAAAGACCCCGATAGCATTGTGCACAAATTACCAGAACATTACAAGCACCGTTATTGGGAGAATGTGCTTGCGGAACGTCAACCTATTCATTGGAAACCACATGCAGATAGATTCTATTTCAATCCCAGGACCAGCTTACAGTAAGTATATATATATATATATATATATATATATATATATATATATATATATATATATATATATATATATATATATATATATATATATATATATATATATATATATATATATATATATATATATTTTGATTAAACAATTAGCATAAGCACATAAAAGCTTATAATGGTGCGGGGAAAAAAACCCTATTTTCAACTTTTCGGGTCCTCCTGCGCTCCACATAAATCGGATCCATTAATGCTCGCGGCTGTTATAACGGCCATCTTTCGCCTAACTGTTGCACTAATAAAATGGATTCTAACTACTCACGTTTGTGAGTAATAAGCCAAGAAACCTCCGGGAAAAAAACTCTATGCGGGAAAAAAAACCCTAATGCGGGGAAAAAAACCCTACCACTTTTTTCGGCTGTTCTATTAGCAGTGAGTATAAACTTAATTCCATCGTGTTCTACAACTCTTAGGCTGCAGTATGGGCTAAAAAAATCGTTTCTCCGACACCCATGTGACTCACAATAAATCTTCAAAAATCGACCCTTTTTGGCATAAGTGACTTCTGCCCAAATATGTATGCATTTTTTAGTATTTAAATGCAGTAAAATAGATTTTTGCACTTATTATGTTAGAAACGGTGGCCAAACACCGCCCGCGTCTACCATTCTTGGATTTAGGTGGTACGCAGCAGCTAAAGCCTAAATATTCCAAAAAATGCCAAATTTTGGTGAAACATCACCAAAACAGGTTTCGTACGGGGTGTCGGGGTATGGGCCAAAACGACAAAAAACGTCGTTTTGCGGCCAAATAAACGGTTTCAATGAAGTCTACACATGTTCTTACCCCAGATCAGTCAACTTTTGTATCAACAATGGGTGAGTTTAGCCAAAAATTGTCGCCAAACAAAATAGGGTTTTTTTCCCCGCAATAGGGTTTTTTTCCCCGCACAAACTTTGAACTGTCACAGGTAAACCACAACGTTTTTCACTGTTTTTGAGCTTTAGAAGTATAGAGGAAAGGTAACTCTCTTGAAAAGTGCAAACAACGTTGGCCAAAAGTGGTTTTGTGAAAAATTATGACAAGTCAAAAAATTGGAAAATTTTGTCACTTTGGAATTTTTCAACATGCAAAATTTTGAAATTTTATAAAAAATGCTACAGGCCTCAAAACTGCACAGAAATTGGTGCGGTAAGTAAGTTTGGGATGCGCTTTCCACCTACATACTCAAAAAGGTCCTATGTGGTAAGGTTCGGCCAGGAAGCACTAGGGTTTTTTTTCCCCGCAAAACGCGTAGGGTTTTTTTTCCCGCACCACTATATATAGATCTGTCAGTTTGAGAGTAAGCTTATCATCAGTAAACTTTACGCCTATTCTTTAACTGAATTTAACGAGTGTCTATATATGTCAGTCATTTTGTCAGAAGTGCAAGAATGACATTCAATTAAGGGGGTAGTGTCGCGAAAGCAGTTTTGCTCATAGGTTGCAAAAAGAGATCTTTTTGCTTTGAACTTGTACGTTCACTGAGAAACTAGTTCAATGCTATACTGTGTTAAATAAGTACTGCCAGACAGTAAACTACCAATATCTGCCAATATCTTGAACCAATCACCGATTGTAAGCCGGACATCACACAATAAGGACATGAAAATTCAAAAAATTCAGCCAGATATCAGATTGGCCACCTTGTGAAGCACACGTGACGTGTCGACGCACAGTTTTTTGCCACAAATAAGAAAAAAGAAAAATGAAGGTTCGTTTTTCTTTTGATTTTAAAATAAGCGTCTAAATTTTTCACAATTTATCATTATTGCTGTGAGTACTTCACTGTTTACTCACAGTTTCACAGTTCAAACAGGTATTACTCCGCAACCACTCAAGCAATTTGCACTAAATTTTGTGTGCGTAAACTACAACATATGTCCTTTTAGTCTATGTAAACAAACTAATCAAATAAGTTGATAATTGTGACGAAAAAATCGAATGTGAATAGGTTTTTAAAACGTCATTTTTCCGACTTTGCGACCTCACTGCAAACAGTATACTGCATCAATTATGATGAAACTTGGCGAAAATACTTGCCTCAACATATATTTTCAAAATATATAAAGAACGATGTCTTATCTTTTTATAAAAATGTTTTACAGTTACGCAAAATCGACTGCTTTCGCGACACTACCCCCTTAACGAGTTGAGAGCTTTAAATCTGGTTACGTGTGTATATATTTTTATTAGAATACATTATATTTATTTATTTGTTGTGTCAGATTTGTGTATTTTTAGAATGAAAAATGAAAACTATCCCATCGTCCCGATCTATCCCCCGGAGGCCGACGAAGGGCTATGGGGTGGCGAGGGGATTGTGAAGGGCTACCGTCGAGGAAACCCCAAAAGAACAAAAAAGATTCGTCCCCGCAGATGGTGGGTAGCTTTTTGTAGTTTGTTGACTTTTCATAGTGAAGGAGCGGTGATTCTCAGCCGGTTGTCAAAGGTGACCAATAAGATGCAGAAATGAAATATTTAAGCATCCCATTAATTGAGATTTTTGAGGAAATAGAGATCAGGGGCCGTATATATTCTCAAAATTATATACCTGCAGGTAAAGTTAGGCTAACTTTACCCACAGGTAAGGTGAAGGTAAAGTTAATTCTGTGGGTAAAGGTAAAGTTAAAATTGAAATCACGATTAACGTCGACGGTTGAGGTTAAAAATTTGCACAATGCATCAACTTTAGCTGCGAAACAAGATAAAGCACTTTTCAGGCTTGAATATTAAATGCAACCTTAGCTATCTCATTGGCTTTAGTCATTTTTTGAGAATACGACTTTACCTTCAACTTACCTGTGGGTAAAGTTAGCCTAACTTTACCTGCAGGTAATGTTGAGAATACTGCCCCAGCTTTAGCATCAAGAAGTTTGAGAAGCTTATATAGTGCATAAGTTTTGGTGGCGTTTAAGGTATCCCGAATTTTGGTGGCCCAACTTGAAGAAAACAGTGCTGTATAGCGAGATCCTGGATAAATACATGGCCATCATGGTCACCGAGCGCACTCTGCGACTGATTGATGAAGCAAAAGGATTGGATTTTTATATTCTCAAAGTGAGTGACCAAGCATATTGATACGCAGACGCGGCTAAGACAACTCTGACCTTAGCTCGCTGGTTTCGGCATTTTTGTTTACGGGAACATTTCGCACATTTAGTTTGTTTGCCATTGTGTCGAAAAAAGGTCGCTGTAAAAATTCACTGCATTTTAAATAGTTTTTGCTAAATATGTTTTCATCACCTTGATAACGTAATAAAAGTCTAAAAGACTGTGTTTGGTTTAGGCTTCTGGTGTGGCAAATAAGGTATCTCAAGAGTTAGAGTGTGGTAGCAGTATATAAATTGCCGTTTACGTGTAAATGTATCTTTCGCTTTATTTTAGACGTCAGATCTTGATCTTTGCTCGAGGCTGGGTTGTCGCCTGAAACGTCTAATGCTGCTGAAGCTGGTTCGCCAAGATTTGTATCCCAATAATCCGGAGAAAAGGGCGGAGATTATTGAGAAATATCAAGAGTTTGTCATTCCGGTACGGTTTATTTTGTTTTTTTAGCTAAAGTTAATTCCATTTCTCATCATAGGGATGTTTTAAGTTTGTGTTTGTTTTGTTTGTGTTTTTTATGTTTGTTGAGTTTTTAATGTCACCCATGATCCTATTACTACCAGTATTGTGCTTGAAGTTTCACGGCAAGAGTGGTTGATATTTATAAATTATCGATAAAGATGACTTGAGAAATAACTTTAAAATAAAATGGGCTTCAAACTGATTTTACATCCGCCTTTGCCTGAAACTGATTGTTGGAAGCAATTTTAGGTAGTGTCAAGTTTAACCGGCTCTTGGAGAAGTATGTACTGGGGACCAGGAGCTATCCGACAATGTATCAATGTGCATTGGGTTGTCTGTCGAAAGGTGATATCATGTTTCATTTTCATATTTTAGGAACACGAAGCTGAATGGGTTGGTTATGATTTGAATGAAGCGTGTCAAAAGTTGCAAGATGAAGAATTCCGACGGCCAGTGGAGGCCAAAAAGTTTGTCTATGAGCGTGAACTTTTGCAAAGTTTAGCCAGTGGAGTTGCACCAGCAGAGACAAAGACTGGAGAAGCAGGACTGGAAAGTTTTCTCAATAGATGGATTCCCTACGGTCGGCCTAAGCCCTTGGACAGACAGGGAAGCGGGGACGATAAAGACAAAGATAGATAATAACGAATTTGAAGTGTTTGACTTTTTGCTTTATTTTATTGTCATTGTCGTGTAGTGGGTACTTGGTTGATGTCATACATGTAACGGGGTCAATATTTTGGGGGGTAGGGGTCCTCTCCGGCCGAATTTTGGGGACCCTCCCCTCTTGATCGGCCAAATGTACCCTAAATTTTGTAAAATTTTCACAAAACATTGCCTTTTTTAAATAATTTTGCTAAATTTTCGGGACCCTTCCCCCGGCTCTTCGATTTGGGGGCGGGTCCCCCATCCCACCCCCTCATACATGTATCGTAGGGTTGATGGAGTGAATCACTATAGTTTAGAGTCAACTCTTGATTCCATTTATTGGAGGGCCTTTGTCACGTGACTGGCACATTATTATGTGAGCAAAAATAAACAAGAAGTTATCGAAAAAGATCTTTGAAAAGCCAAGAGATGTATATACGTGAATTTTTATCATTTTATGAAATTTCAAATCTTTGTTAATCCTTAATGAATATTGTAATGTATATAGATGCAGTTTTTACGACGTGGAATAAAAGATTTGCTATTGAGTGCATTTGTGTCTGTTAAGTTTTTAAAATAAATATATTTTCTACTCGTTTTGTGTGTTGCTGTTACTGATTCGATATTTTCTTATTATTAATTCTTAGTACCGGCTTTGTTTGCTTGATTTCTATTATTACTTGGTATTTATGTTAACGGCGAATTCATGCTTACAGCCGTATGTGCAGTAATTAAAATTACGAAATATGGCACAAACTGATCTTATACACTACAGTAGCCCGTTTCAATAAACTCACAGGCCCACAAATTTGTGGGCCTGTGTGCCTTTGCCTGTGAATTCTGTTTCAATATCTCATAGGCCACAAGTCACAGGCCACAGGCACAAGTAAAATTTCGAACAGCCACAAATCGCTCACATGCTGTTCGGTTTCAATTGTGCCTGTGAGCGAGCTCAAAATTGTGGCGTTTTTTCACAGGCCTGTGGCCTGTCATAGGTGGCCTGTGAGAGCTTTCTTAGTGCCAATTAGCATTAATATCTGAGTAGTTTAATGTTGATTTTTGAATGTACTTGATTTACAAGTGAACCTGTTCAATTTAGAAGCCTTTTTTGTGAAAAATGTTAGCTGTATGAAATTTTTAAAAATTCCATATTTGTATATATTAATACTTTCTGAACGTTGTGCAAGTTTGGCACTAAAACTGAAAAGAAACAATTAATAAAAGTTGAGAAAAGCAGCATTTTAATAGCTGCAAAAGATTTCAATCCATATAAGGGGCATATAATAGCCCAGCTGACAAATGTCAGGGTAACTGCATGTGTTCGCAGGCAAGCCGTGCATGCGATCACATTGTGTGCGTCACATGCGAGTGTCTGCCTGTGGACTTGTGGCCTGTGCCTGTGGCCTGTTAGTAGTCACAGGCGCAGCTGAAAACATATTGAAACCCGATTCACAGGCACCTGTGGCCACAGGTCACAAGCTAACAAATTTGTGCCTGTGGGCCTGTGAGTTTATTGAAACGGGCTACTGGTGGTGTGATTATTTTGCTGGTTGATGGGTACATACAGCTGTAAGTATGAATGGACCCTTCGAGTGGATTTCCAAATGTGGTTTCACAAGACCATGGATTTACAAGTTTTTGTATGATTATACAATTTCATTACGAAATATCGCCTGATTTGTAATGAATTTCGTAGATTTTCTCAAACCATGGTTTTAGCTCAGTTGAAATATCAAACCTGCACCACAGCAGTTCTCTGTTTTGCTGAAATTTGAACTGAGCACAAACCATGGTGTAAGAAAATCTACGAATCGTAACGAATCAGGTGATTATGATGAAATTATGTGTAAAACGTACGTAGAAACATGGTTTAGTAAAACCACCTTTGTGAAATCCACCCTTATTATCTTTGTCGTGAGGTCCCCGACAGACACTTTAAACTGTATTTCTGCCTCTATGTACTGTAGGTTTACAGTTGTTTCTAGCGCCTTAAAGCTGTACTAGCGCTGTGGAAGTATATAGAGTTTGGACAAAAATCAGAAACAGCTTCAGCTCTACCATCTTCGACGGATCTAGTTGTAGAAAATTAGTGTTTCTCTGAATTTTTATAATAATTATTAGAATACAGTTTGCATCAAGACTTTTTAGTGAATTCAGCGAAATATATTAAACTTCAATGGTTTCATTCATTATTCTGAGTTATGTAGTCACATCGGGTAATTCAGTGACATTAATTTAATGATGTAGTAAAAATTATTGACCATTAGCTTAGTATATGCTAACCAACCACTCGTACTCTTGATGGCTGAAATTTTTGCTTCGTAATGAAATCATTCCCCTGTTTTGGTTCGTCTCAGTGTCCAACACGTTTGCGAGGTCATACTTCAGTTCTTTTTTCCAGTGTGAAACATAGATGCACATAGGCAGGGGGGCTGGGGAGGTATCCACCCTCCTCTGAAGGGCGTCGGCACCCCATCCCCCCCCCTCAGACATCCGGCACCCGCCTTCGACCCCTCGCCCCCCCCCCCCAAAAAAAGGCCAAAAAGGTGCCTCAAAAATGCATAAAAAACTGAAAAATTACAAAAAACTTTCGCCTGTGGCCAAAAAAGTAAATCAAAAATTAGTTGAAAATCGAAGAATTGTGAAAACTTTTCGGCTGTCGCCGAAAAATGGTCATAACTGGGGACCACCCCCCTTCCGCCAGGGATTTGGCACCCCCCCCTCGCCAATTCTTTGTGCATCTCTGGTGTGAAAATATATTTAAGATTTTCAGTGCGTCGTCAACCCTTTTGCGTTCTACTATGGTTTAGACTAACACTGGCTTGCACCAAAACAGAATAGCTTGTGAATAGAATAACTCAAGAATAGCCGATCTCATTAAACCATACAGACGTATTCATTACATTTGTTTTCACTGTTACTTGATAATGGGTCCACATTAACTTATTACCATTCATTGAATATAATTTTTGACAATTATTGTAACATGGTGAACAGCACTCGAGAATAGCAAGAGAATAAGAATAGCTCGAGAATAAGGTTGGTGCAAGCTAAATATAATACCAAATCTAAATAAAAATATTGTTTCAGCGTCCTTAGGTCACCATGGCGTCAGCGGACTTGGATAGCACGTTTAGCGCAGCCACGGACGAAACCTGCTCCATATGCCTCAGCCATCGGTCAATTTCCAAGCCTGGCTTTGCCAATCAGTGTTTGCACAAGTTCTGCTACGCTTGCCTGCTGGAGTGGTCTAAGGTCCGGACCCTTTGTCCGCTGTGCAAAACTCCCTTCACGGCAATCTATCATAATATTCGGTCCATGTCCGACTATGATTCCCAGCCAGTTAGTCCGAATGAGAGACGGAATACCGACCAGTCCGGTGACTCGTCGGACGAGAGTGAGGATACGGACACAGGTGGGACTCATTGGGATGGGAGTGGAAGTGTAATGGTAGGCTCATGTATGACGGGGGGGAGACGACTGGATCCCCTTTATAATCAAGGGGCCGGGGAGAGTGTCCCGAAAATTTGAGCAAAATTCAGGATATTATTGCTCGATCAGGGGGAAGGGTCCCCAAAATTTAGGCGGATAGCCCCCCCCCAAGATTTTGACCCCGTTACATGTATGGGTAGGCTACTATTGGATGATTGGCGGTCGGTAAGCGGGAGTTGGTTTTGTTGGAGCACTTAGCTCTGTTATAGATGAGTAGTTGAGAAAAGTTTGAGTAGAGATGAAGCATCGGCTGTCGACTGGGTTGTAATGGTACTGATATACGAGTTGGGATTTTTGCCCGTAATTCAAAACAATTGTTGGAAGTGAAATCTGTGGCGGAATCATGAACATACCTTTAATGTCTCAGTCACGCTGGTTTCTGGTTCGGAAGTAGTAGTGCTTTAGCCTCATTCAAAGTCAAATTGTGCCATTAGGAAAAAATACTAGGGTATTTAGTATGCACTGTGCTACGCTAAGCAATAGTTTCCACTGGTCATTTTGTTTTAGAGGTACCAACTATGATTGCCGAATTTCTGCTGCAGTCCGGCATGGTGACCAGTGAAGATTCGGCCGAGCTGACGACGACGGAGGCCGAGGACGAGGATGCTCAGTCAACG
This sequence comes from Trissonchulus sp. WLG1_4, assembly GCA_030248245.1. Classification (NCBI taxonomy): domain Eukaryota; kingdom Metazoa; phylum Nematoda; class Enoplea; order Enoplida; family Ironidae; genus Trissonchulus; species Trissonchulus sp. WLG1_4. Next base: position 19,243 of record JASANF010011602.1, read on the forward strand.
GACTCGTCAGCGTCCGTGTTTGAAGTCGCAACGCCGGACTGGCGTGAATTGCTGGCTGACGCGTCTCAGCCGCCGCCCCGCCGCCGCTCGCGTCCTCATTTGACGCCGTCTACTGTGGCCACGACAGACGAAAGCTCCGGCTCTACCAGTCGTCTGAGAGCTGCTGCGTCCGTGACGGTACAAATTCGTCACGGCCAGACGAGTGCTAACAGCGTCGTCAGCCAACAACGGCCGGGTTCGTATAGATTTAGAGCCAGAGAAGGTCAAGGGTCAACAAGCGGCGTGGGAACGTCGTCAGAGATTAGATTTCGAGTGGAGGCGACGCGTCCAACGCAGGTTTTTATGGAGACGCAGAGCAGCTCTGAGTCTTCATCGTCCAGCTCGGATAGTGACGAGGAACCACCGAGGCCAGTGCAGTCGACCAGTGGTACGGGTCAGCGACGACGCAGAGCGAATCAGGTCAGAGGTCAGCGACGAGGTCAAGGGTCAAGTGGACGAAGCCAACCGGCGGAGACAGACAGAGAAGCCAGGTCGAGCAGTAGTCGAGGCCCACAGGCACGCTCGAGGTCGAGACTACGCTAAATGACTGATTGTTTAGGATATTGTGCTATTTTGTTGTTTGTTTCGTTTGTTCGGATTCGACTGTCGGTTCGGAGATGAATTAGTTTCAAGTGTTGAATTGATATCGTTTTTTAATAAATTCAATTGGCATAGCTATTTTACTGCCCTTTGAAGCATTGGTTGCGTTTAAAGTCTCTAACTGATCAACTATTTTTTTTAATTTCTTGATTCTTAGATTTAATTTTCGTAAAATTGTTCGGAGTTTTACTATATTTTCTTTCAACTTGTTTGTGGATATTATTTTGTATTTGCACAACTCGACTTGTGGTCGTGGTGTATTGACAGTCAAAGCATTTACCGGTCCGTGAGGTTTCATTCGCTGGTATACCAGTTTATTTTTTTGTTTTTATGCAGATTTTATGTATTCGTAACTCGTAATTGCATTTTTTATTTTTTGCAAGCCAAGTCGCATGATGAAATGAAATGAAGTAGTAAAGCGAAGTTTTAATACTCAAATAATAACTAACACTCGCTACGCAACTGGTTTCTAAGTATTAACTGGTTGTATAATTGCAGTGTCACTATTTTGTGTCAACATTCAGTGTTGTAGCAAGCAATATTGTGGTCAAAATTTTTTTATAGGTATTTTTCAATTAAAAGATGCTCGTTTAACGTACATTGCTTTTACTTGTATTGTGATCTAGTTATAACGTTCCAATGATTTATTGTTCAATGTACTGTTTCTGTCGTTATTTTTGGTATTTTATCGCGTCCTTGGATAATTTTTTCAGCGTGAATTGCATCAATTATATTGCAGGTGAATAGCAGAAATTCGGGTCAGGCGGTACTTTAGAGGTTACCGAATTTTTGGCTGGTCTTGTACCAAAATTGGTGTCGCTTAATACTGCATAGAAGTAACTGCACAAAACATTTGGCTACACCTGATTCCTTGTATGAGATCACTTCCCATGAACTTAGTAAATTTTAACCCATTCCTAATGAAGACGAAGAGGGTTATCAAAAGTATCGTTTCAAAATGAATTAGTGACGATGTCCTGTCCCTTTTTGGTGAGATACAGTGTTTTTTTAAGTTCCAAAAGTGCTGTGATAATGAAACAGTTTTGCAGTTTTTGACACAATCTATGTAAGCGCAAGCGGTATATAAACACTTAGCTCAAAGCGTTTTTTATGGTATTCGATTTGGTGGCTTATTTTTTTGTGTTTGTTTGAATTGGAATAAAGTTTTTTATAGTTCAGTCTTCAGTCTTATTTAAAATTGAGTGTTTGCAATTTGTTCTTTGCTTCAGTAGTTTGTTATTTGTAAGTGGGTATTCCACATTGTTGGGCAGAGTTTCGTCACAACCACAAATGCACATCCATGGTGGTCTGGGAAGACCCCCAACCGAGTGGGATTACTGAGATAGGCCCCTCCGACACACATGAACATTACTTACAACCTATTGAAGTTTGTGTCCGAAGAGGTTGTCTTTAAGCCAGTGCAGAATACCTGTAGGTAGTAACTACGTTTACTATTTTTAGCTTGCCTAATTCTGGGGGCTTTAATTTGTGCGACTATGCAAAAGGCACTAGACAGCTAAAGGAGTTTGTTCCTTTTCAGCTATGTGCCGCGCATCATCGAGCAGTTTAGTCTTCCTGAATTTCGCCCGGTTCATACTTATTCACAAGGACTGTCCCTGACTTTGTCCTTGTCCTCGTAAAGGATTTATTCAGGCTTCTGCGGTGTCCTAATTTTCGCTGCCCTTAAGCTTCGATTGATTCGTACTGGTCCGTGCGCAACATGGTCTGTCCTTAAAGTAGAGCAAAATTGGAACCCGCTCAACTTCGTTTGTCCCTAAGCAAGTCGGCCAATCAAGATGTGGTAGATCTTGCAAGTAACCCAAGAACAGCTATTTCAGTGCAGCCTGCGAGTAAAAATGTAGCGTGATTTTTTGTTACGTTATTCTACATGTCTACCGTAATTTTCGTGTTTAGCAGCATTTTTGCGCGGCCGCCTCAGCGGCCGTGCATACTAATTTCAGTTAATGCACTGAAACTGAAATGACGTGTAAATCATAGTCAGTTTCAGTGCATTACTGTTGCACTGCTTCTTGCTGTACGGCTGTTTATGTGGGCTCAGCAGTGCGTTGTGCGAAGAGTGCCATTTGTGTGCGTGTGCGTATATGCTTGTGCTGTAGCAGATACCTGCCAAGTATATTATCAAGAGTACATAATAGCGTCTCACTCTATATAGAAGAAGAGTGAGACACTCTCCAGCCTGCCTGTGTTCTAGCACAGGCAGATGCGCTGGTCGTTTTCAGGCTACATATTGACATTCTATGCAACATGTGACTGGCCAATCAGAAGCGAGCTTCTATTCTCTGTTTGGTAGACGCCTGTGCACGTGCTCCAATCATAAAACGGGATAGGAATAAAGGTTAATAACTCATTATTTATTCATAGTCTGCTTGTAAAAACATTAAAAAAGGTTTGCAAATACCTTTGGGGATATTTTGGCAAACTTTCAGCGAAATTGATTGAGAAACTTTGAAGAAATTCAGAAAAGTTTATATCTCAAAAGTTTCTCCATCAATTTCGCTGAAAGTTTGCCAAAATATCCCTAGAGGTATTTGCAAACCTTTTTTAATGTTTTTGCAAGCAGACTATGAATAAATAATGAGTTATTAAGCTTTTATCCCTATCTTAGTGCTTATCAACGCATCAGCGATTATATACTAAAGTGTGTTACGCTGGGAATCTACGCGCTGATTGGCCAGTCACATGTTGCATAGAATGTCAACATGTAGCCTGAAAACGACCAGCGCATCTGCCTGTGCTAGAACGCAGGCAGGCTGGAGAGTGTCTCACTCTTCTTCTATAATAGAGTGAGAAGCTATTATGTACTCTTGATATTATTATACGTATAGTGTCGACTGTAATAGATGCTGTCTGTCAATGTTGACAATATCAATATTGGCCAAAATATTGATTTGCCAACGCATACATACGTGCACTGCACATGTAGAAAATACGATCGTTAAGGGCCGGTCCTGCCTTATCACACAATAGCATCTGCATGTGCTTTATCACACAATAGCATCTGCATGTGCTTTATCACAGGCAGTTTAGGAAAATCTCATCTATAGTTTTGACACCCTTGTAATGTATATACATATCTTCAAAGTACCAGTTTTCAGAAACCAACACAGTAATTTTGTACAAATGTCTGTAAAACAGAAACTTTGGATTTGCTTATCTGCGTAAAGTCTGTATCCCAAAGTAAGCAGATTTTTGACATTGATAAGTCAGCGGCCTTGGGTAAAGTGATATAATTTTATGACCGGGGGGCTGTGAAGGTTTGTTCTGGTCCAAACCGTTGGATCACTATTTCGATCCGATTCTCGAGTATGTGACTAGAAGATTGTATGGAAGCGGATCCTATACTAGAAAGCAGTATAGTAGGCAATTTCTGTAAGCAGTAGATAAAAGTTACTTTCTACCGACTTGATCGACATTTCATACTGGCCAGTTGGTCGATAAATATATACCAGATCTGAGAAGATAAATTTCTGTTTAACTAAAAAATGCTTTAAGCTTTTGAAAATGTGTCGAATAAATTCAAGTCTAGTTAATAAATAAATAAAATGTCGATAAGACAAGATGGTGTTCACGTTTATTACAAAACACCAGCTTCAAAAAGTCGGGTAGTCACGTGCATAGCGAGCGTGGCCGCGTGGGGGGTGGGTTTCCACCTAGCGGACGACCGGAGGTAAAATTTTGCCGGAGCCGGTGTCACGGGCAAAAGTGTCCCCCAGAGTTGGCAGTCTCGGTCTCGGTCTCAGGGGGCTAGTTGCTCATTCAAAATTGTGTTTCAAATATACGCAACGGTTAGTGCGCACTAGTTTACACCCAGCTTTCAGTTTTTGCCACAAGTTTTGATTTTTTGAATGCACTTCTTCAAATCAAATCAACTGTTACTTGATTTTGTATTAGCGGGAAGAAATCTGAATGAATTTTTCATTTGACTTGTATGGTCAAAATATTTTTGCTTGGATATACATAGGTAGGTATATTATATATGCTCGGGTCGGGTCTCGGGTCGGGTTGAGATTTCGTGACCCGCGGGTTGAGCGGGTCAGTTCGGGTCAAAAAATTGTGTATAAGTCCTAGATTTTGACGTTAAATTTTGCCATTTTCACCATTTTCTCAAACTGATATAGTCTGGCAGAATTACTACTAGACTGCAGATTCGCGGAGCTAATCTAATAACGGAGCTAAAAACTAATAACAGAAAACTGACATGAAAATTTTGTGTTTGAGAGTTCGTATATATAGCAGCTTGACGAGAAGTCGGATTAGTTCGCGTCTAATCGGGTCGGGTAGGGTTGGAATCTCGGGTCGGTTTGAATCGGATGAGCGAACATCCGCACAAATTGACCGGCAGGGAAAGCACTTTCGCTTTAGAGAGTTCAGTTCAGCCACATATTCATATGCTCTTCGACCATATGTCAGTTTATTCTAACTAAACGGCACTGTTTCATTATATCAGTGATGCCATAGCCATACTGAAGTATGAAACCCTATTAAGGTTAAATAGTTACGCATATTGTTAAATGTTGCTTAAAGCACTTAAAGTTGAAAGCTATTTTTAGAATGTGGTTAGGTTTTGAGAATTAGCTTTTTTACGAGTTTGTACACCAAAAGTGCAAGGGGGACACTTTTGCCCAAGTAAGACACTTTTGCCTAGGCTAAAGTGTCCGGGGGGACAGGGGTGACACTTTCGCCCGTGACAACGGAGGCAGTGTTTTACAAAAAAATTTCAAATTGTAAAAAATGTTGACAATTGTAAAAAAATTTCAATTTTTTTCGAAACAGCATTTTTAATTTTTCAACAGTCACGCCCCATTTCTATACATATATATCTTTACACACTCATACGACCAGTAGTATGCCACTGACTGGTCTCGGTTTTGGGGGATCTCACAAAAAATTTTCATCAACATTGATAAAGTCACAAATTTGGTCAAATTGACCAGCATGGCATTTTGACTGCGGTGCCAAGGGCGTAGTCAGGAGTCAAAGGGAGGGCGTTGTTCAAGGTGTCCGTCTGAACCTCCCTTTTTTAGTCAAACCTTGCAATATTGTCAAGAAGCGTATACATCCCCGAAACATAAACAAAAATTTGGAAAAGATTGCACTTTGTAGAAGATACAATGCCGTAAATGTCTCTAGCTTCCGGGAATTTACCGGCCCGCCGACCCCTATGGCCTATATCAGTCGCGGAGCCAGGAAAGAACTTTGGGGGGAATGACTTTTCGACTTTTTTTAATGGGTAAAAATGAACTTTTTTTGCTATTTTAAAACAAAAATTTGCAAAATAACAGCACATGCAAACATTGTGCTAAATTTGACTGGCCGAATGAAAGTCAAGTTCAAATCACTAAGTCACGTACGAGCCTATAGGGGTCTGGGGCTGGCAGCCCCTGGTAAAAAGTGTGAGAAACTTTTGATTTTTAGGCCGAGTTTGGCGAGTTTAGTCAATTGGAGACGTAAAAATACATAATGATAACGAGGGGTGGTAATGTCCATTACAACTGGCAGTAATATAAGTGCTGTAACTATGCAAAATATTGAATTGGCCTCTGGCCTAGTAGGTCGCTGGTGGTACGAATGGACAGGTGAGACAATCTCACACCTGCCTATATACTCGCTGTATCCGACAATCTCGGACACATCTGATCATAGTAACTATCAGTCAACAAAGGCAAAACGCAGACGAAATTAAGCGAGACCGCAACCGTAAAAAAAAACATTTATTAGACGCCGAACAGGCGAAAAATCAAAGTCCAGAACACGAAGCCAAAAAAAATACAGAAACCGCAAAATCGAAACAATACGAACAAATCACACCACGAACTTCGCGACCAGCCGTCGCCAGTCTATCAAATCGTCTAGACTGACCAAAACAGACGCACATACGCGCATGCTCTCGAATATGCAAATGAGCACGCGCGTATGTACGTATATACGTACACACATCAGCGGAGCTGACACTCCCACCAAACAAAAAACAAACTGACAACAACTACGACAAAACAAACTAAATCTACGACACAGCTGACAACTAAAATGATAACTCTATGCAGCACGAACAAAACAAAAAATATATCAGACTACAGAGCAAACGAAACAAAGGGGTCAAACTGGACAACAGCACAATAAAAATACTACTAAGCTAATTCACATGACAAATGCAAGACTAATTATAACGAAACGATCAAACAGAAGATAAAAAACAGCAAAACACGAATATCAGCCAATACGATCAAAGGCCTATACTAGACTATAGACAAGTTTCAGCTAACAGTCAATTAGCACGACGACGCTTAGGCTGGCTAAGTCTTTCGGGGGATAGGGTGTACGGAACGAAGCGGAGTTCAGTCAGCAGTTCGCACCACAGTTTCCACAACACTCGTGTGCCCTTGTGGCTGATATGGAACGCGTCAGCCTCGAGAAAGAAGCTGCTATCACTACCCTGAAAAGGGTGATCCACCAAGTCCTAGTCTACACAGTTCACCTTTGTGTCCTTGAGCTGATCATTTATCCAGCGCGCGTGACCTTGTGCTTGAGGAGCTCGGACGTTGGGGAACGCGGGGCAGACGAGTACGGATGATTCGCTTCTTCGGTCGGCTTCTTCGGTCAGAATGGGCTTCATAGAGTTCCACGAGTTATTTTGGACCCATCGAGGCTTCTGTGCGTCGTTGACGCCACACAAAACAATCACGAAGCGAAAATCTGACAAACTCAGACCTTGCTCGCGAATTTCGGTTGACAAGTCCTGGAAAGTCCCTCCCGAAATCGAAATAACCTTGCCAGCTTCGATGGTATCGAAGTAACGACCCTGACTGTCCGACAGAAGCAAAACCGTGAAATGGGGTGGTGGAAAAATACCCAGGGGATCGCCAAAGGATTGCTGCATTAAGAATGCCAAGTCCCATCCCTGAAATTGGCCAGCTAAATAGTCTGCTACGACAATCTCGAGCAGCTTTCCGTAATTGTTGAATCCGGGATGATCGTCCGTCTGTGCCGCCCAACTTTGGCGTAGTCCCGCCGACCAGACGTATTCGTTCTTAGTAGTACACACAACAAACTTGTGCGTATCCGTTGACGAGGCCAAAATTGCGGTCATGGCAGCGCGAAAGGGGCTGTCAGGTTGTTGGAGTTGATGAGCTAGCACAGAGTAATAGATTATATGTCTGGCAAACACCCAGCGGGCATCGAGAAGAAAGCCCTGGTGGTTCGCCCAGTTTTCGATGCTCATCGGCTCATTTCTCAATAGTTTGCTGGTTAGCATGTCGTCGCACAGTTGAAAATACCCGTGCTGGCGAAGAAAAATGTACCAAAAGCCCATTTCTATGGAAGAGACATTGATGCCCTCCTGTAGTAGTTGGGGATAGACGAAACCTCGGGAGAGGGGGTGCTTATTAGTAATATAGGTCACGACAGGCATTTCTAAAACACATCACAACTAGATTAGCAAGCACGCAAGCAAATGACACAAAATATACAGCCCTTTGAAATCTAAACGATAGTTCCCCCTTTAGTCCTCGATTTGAGATTCATCCGAAGATTCGAGGGCTTCTCGCATACGCAGTTCGGCTTTCTGCGCAGCAACCCTGCGCAGCTTTTTCGGTTCGAAATTTTCACCGTTTGTTGCCTTAGCTTTCGACAATGAGTAATTTTTGTTTGGTGATCGATAGTTATTACAAATTTCAATCGGATATAAAAGTTTGATTGGTCTCGTTAAGACAGAACCCTTTGGTAATCGAATTTTCGCTGATCTGCACACTTTATCACTACTATATATAAGCTCAGTAATTAGTCCAAGTTTCCACTGAGCACGTGGAAGATTGTCTCTAATTAACACGACAGTTCCGATCTGAGGTTCTAGACTACTGCAGTTTCGCTGCTTCCGCATTCGCCATTGTTCTCTTAGGCCAAGAAAATAGTGATCACGCCACATTTTCCAGAACGAATCTAATAACGCTTGGATTCGTTTCCAGCTAAGAATCAGTTTATCGACGGATGACGGTTGCGGACAAAATTCCGACACATCCGGATCAAAACTAGGAAAGGCGGCACGATTCCGGAGCAAAAAATGCGCCGGGGTCAAGGGGTTCTCACCAATCTCGTCTTCTACGTAGACTAGCGGTCGACTGTTTACGATGGCGGTTATTTCAGCTGCGACTGTTTGTAATTCTACGAGCGACAATTTTTTGCAACTAAGACTTCGCTTGAGAGCCCCTTTTACAATTCCAACCATACGTTCATAGAATCCGCCCATCCAAGGGGCCATCTCCGTGATGAACTTCCAACGAATGCCCTGATCTGCTGTAAAATTTTGAATCAACGACGAGGTGCAGATCTGGCTCCATAGCTTAGCGAAGACACGGTTTACTAAATGAAACTGTTTCGCATTGTCTGAAATAACTAAATCAGGTTTGCCATATACCGCGATAAATCGACGAAAGCAGAGCAAAAAATTAGTAGCGGACATATCCTCGACAATCTCGAGGTGGACCGCTCGAATAACAGCGCAGGTAAATAGGCAAATCCAGCACTTAATAGCCTTGCCATCAAGCGAACGAATATACAGGGGCCCGAGATAGTCAATGCCAACTACCGAAAATGGCTCACTTCGACAAACTCGAAATGAAGGCAATGGCGGTTCTATGGGGACTCGAAAGGGTCCACCAATTACTCGTCGACAAATGAGACACTCGCGAAGTGTTCTTTTTACTTTATTCCGCCCGCCAATAATCCAATATCGATTTCGAAGTTCAGCTAAAGTATGCTTGGCCCCAGCATGCTTTAGCTTTTCGTGACAGTCTAATATGACCAGCCGAGTCAGCTCGTGAGACGTCGGGAGCAATACTGGTATTTTTGTTGCTTCGGGCAGTTCTGCGTTCTCATACCGCCCACGACAGCGCATGATACCATCGTTATCGGTAAAACAGTGCAACTGTCGAAAAACCGAGTTTTGCTTGTCGGCAAGCACACTTTCTTTTTGGGCTATTTTAATCCAGTATTTTAGTGCGGATTGAATTTCGTCTACAGTCAAAAAACTGATCTTTCGATTGTCTTTATTGCGAACATTTTCAACAAATCGACAAATCCACGCAGTTACACGCAATAGTTTTCGTAAGGAAGAATATCGATCTGGCTCTAGTAATCTTGGTGCCATTTCCGATACTTGGCAGTTTGTGGTGAGATCAACAAACTTGACCCCCCCGTCATCTGCCTTTGGAGTAGTCCCGATGAGGTCCACAGACGTGGCTCCACCATCCGATTCCTGACTTGGCACCGTTGTTACTTTATATCTAATTTGTCGATTGTCACCCAACCATGGCGGGCCAGACCACCACAGTTCAGACCCCACTAGAGTTTGAAATTCAGTCCCCCTAGACGGTAAGTCTGCAGGGTTCATCTCAGTCGGAACATAGCCAAATTGGACGTTAGTTGCTTGTCGGATTTCTCGAACCCGATTCCGAACGAAAGCTGTAGTTATCTCTTTGCCTAATATCCAGTGCAGCGTGCACTGAGAATCCGACCAAATAAATCTATTCGAAATAGGCAGCTTTAGCTGCGTTTCGACAAACGATAATACTCTAACGCCGATGACAATAGCCATAAGCTCGAGTCGGGGAATCGACAGAGACTTCACGGGGCTCACACGAGACTTAGCGAATACTAGGCATGTATCGACCTTATCGTCCTTTTGTACCCGCATATACACGACCGCGGCGTATGCTTTTGCTGAAGCGTCACAAAAGCAATGAAGTTCTATATCAGGACTCGCACACTGGGATAGGATCCTTGAAAACCGTCTTGAGATGGCACATTCGGGAAGTCGCTTTAAATCCGCCAGGTGCACTTTACCTAGCTGACTGAGCGCTGGCGGAAGTAGATCGTCCCACTTTTCCTTTTCCAAATTTCTTGCATTAACATTTTTCCCGTGACGGTTACAGGAGCGAAAAACCCACATGGATCGAAAACACTGGCGATTGCTTTCAGCAATTTGCGTTTTGTAGTCGCCCAAGTTTCATCGAAACTGCCAGTGCTACAGTACAACGAGTCCATCTGAAAATTCCACCCGATGCCCAACACCTTGGTCTGCTGTCCACTACCTCGATCTGATGGAGCTATCTGAGCCAAAAAGTCTGAATCGTTTGAGAACCATTCTCTTAAATTCATAGAAGCGTGATCAAATATACGTTTCGCTTCAGCGTAGTATACTATTGCCGCTTCCGTGTTCGGTTTACCGCCCAATACGTTATCGACGTAAACGTTATCGAGAATTTCGTGTGCCACAGCCGAACCGTTATTGTTCAAATGGTGCGCTATCGTACCAGCGAGAAGAAAAGGACTGGCATTGATGCCGAACGGCACACGACAAAAGCGAAGCTCCAGAATATTATTCTCTGTAGGTGGGGCAGTAATGTCTTTCAGCCAGAGGAAGCGAGTTACATCGCGCTCAGTTGATTGCAAACCCACTTGTAAGAACGCTTTCTCAATGTCGCTTACGAGTGCGACCTGGCTAATACGGAACCGAAGCAACAGTCCACAAAGGTCAGGGAGAAACACAGGGCCACGATAAATGCATTCGTTCAAACTTCGTTCCGCTTCACTGGTTTTGCTGGAGGCGTCATAAACCACACGAAGTTTGGTCGTGGTTTTGTTGGGCGTAACGACACAGTGGTGAGGGATGTAATGCACCTTGTCACCATCAGGCTCTACTGGAGCTGGCTCGATAATGTTTTTCTCAAGTTGTTCGCGAATCGTATCGTCATATCGTTGGAACAGTCCAGGCTCCGCAGCTAATCTCTTCTGGAGAGATTTCAGGCGGCCACGTGCTAGCCAATAATTAGAAGCTAGCTTGTCGCAGTTGTCTCGCCATGGCCACTTTACCTCGTATCGCCCATCTTTGTATTGTATAGTCCGGTTGAATTCTTGCAGGGCCCTTTCGTCATCATTCGCATCAACCGAGTCTTTAATACCAATGTCCTCTAACCTCCAGAATCGTTCCAGGTCAAAGCTCGTGTGGTCAGGATTCGACCGAGAGAGGAGCATTGCGGTAGCGTTAGACTCACCAGTGTTAGTGGCCAGTCGACCCGCGGCTATATATCCGAGAGTAGACGACAAAAAGACAGCTCCATTTCCACACTTAATTTGCTCGGACCCGATAAAGTCATAATAATAGTCACCGCCGATCAAAATGTCAATCTGAACCATTTCGGGTTGGTGGCTCGGTGGGTCAGCTAGAGGTAAGATTGCAATCATTGGATAATTGTTCATATCGATTGGAATTTTTTGCACCGGACAAGTCAAGACGTCAGCGGCATTGGCCGTGATAGTTGTCTGGCGGCCGTTACGCAGAACAACATCGAATTCATAAATTTTATACTTAACTGTTTTTCGCTTGGTATCCGCGAAACCGGCAATCGAAATTACCTCTTCACCCTTATATTTCGCCCCGATTTTCTGGCAAAGCGCAGTGGTAACAAACGATCGAGAGCAGCCAGTGTCGAACAACAATCTTGCCGAACTGGGCTGTCTCAGTCCCACAACAGTCGTCACTGCAGTCTGTAGTATCGTCTGCTCGCCTTGGGAGAGCAGGTTAACACTGTCAGCCGTGGGCAATCCCCGCGACTGTACTTCAACCAGCGGCAACCCCGGTGGTGAAGCGTTCGTTGTTGACAATCTTTGCGACCGGGTCACCGACAAACTCGGTGGCTGAGTCACCGACAAACTCGGTGGCTGGGTCACTGACAAGCTCGGTGACCGGACTTCGGTAGTCTGCAGCTGCAACGACGCTTCAGGCCTACTGCTTCGTAGATCTTGATCCGAATTTTTCTTCGCACAGGCTTCTGTGATGTCCCGTCCGTTTGCAGTAGGGGCATGGGCGTCGGTTGCGGCAATCCCGCACCCGATGGTTATTCATTAGGCATGATAAACACGATTTGTTAGGTGTCGGCGTCTGGAGGCTACATCGGGGTAGGCATGGCATTGATCGCTAAAATGCCCTTGCTTAGAGTAAGCACACGTTATTTGGCGCCCTGTTTTAGCCTCCGACGAGACAAGCGACGAAGCAGTTCCGATTTTTTTCGACTGGCGACTAACGGCTTTATTCGAATTAGAACCACGAAAAAACTGCTTTTCCGTTAGTGTCCCAAGCGTCTGTGAGCGTATGCGAAGGGCTCCCGAACGCACGTTGGCTCATATCACGGGCGTGGATTTCCTCTTTTAGGAGTTCTCGAAGTCTCGTCAATGTCCAGGTAGACGACCCAGTTCGACGATGTAGCTCCATACGAACAAACTTCGGGAGCTTAGATAGAACAATGGGTGTAAAGACTTGACCGAAAGTCTCTTCGGAAAGCCCTAATGCTACTAAGCTGCGAATATGTTTTTCACAGCTATCGGACACCGAATTGCAGTTGCGAGAGTTCGTGCGAAGCAGTAGGCAGAGCGAGCATTGCCTCAAAATGCGCAAAAATAGCTACTTGTGGGTCACCATAGCGTTCCCGTAAAGCCTGAAACAACCGAATTATAGTTCGCCGTAGTAAGCCGATAGCCATCGGCAAGGCGCAGCGCATCATCCGACAAAAAATGATTTTAGGTATGTAAATTTTTCGATTGGGGAT